>JASDQU010440264.1:25337-45145 GCA_032191745.1 Picea mariana | reverse complement strand
TGATTGTTTCTGCATAGCTTTTTGGATATGTTTCTGGTTCTATTTTTTTGGATCTTGATCCCTTTTCTGTCTGATTGTATCCAATTCTGGACTTGTCATGATGAATTTTTTGACTACTGATAATGTCATTCAAAAAATTTGAGTTGTTTTGCATATTTTTCTTTTGAAGATCCTTTCTTAATGTGACAATTTCTGCTTCCAAATTTCCAATGATCCTGTCTCTTCCTTCTAGTTGTTCTTTGAGTGCTTCTTCAATTATTTTATCTTCGTCAATTTGAACCTTCAAATTTGTGATCATTTGTTCTAGTTCCTGAGTGTCTTCTTTATTTTCTAGTTCCACTTGTAGTTTCTTGTTTTTCTTCTTTTCTCTTCTGATAACTTCTATGGCACACAACAATTCTTCTTGGTAGTCAACTTCTGCCTCTTCATATTCTTCTTCAGCCTCTTCATATTCTTCTTCGGAGTCTTATTTATTAGAGTCTTCTATTGCCATGAATAGAACTCTTTTTGTTTCACTGTCACTGACTTCATCTTTATCTGATAATGAGATGTCTTCTTTGGTGCATAATATTTTCTTGAAAACTTTCTTTGTGGTTCTTTTGCCTTTATATGTTTGTTTTCTATTTGAGTAACCTTGATCATTTCTCTTTTTCTTATGAGGACATTTTTTAGCAAAATGACCAATACCATTACAATTAAAACAAATCAAAGGAATCTTACCTCTATACTTGCCGTTGGTTCCCTTGTTCAATATTTTGACAAAGTTGGCCGCTTCTTCATCATCTTCCGATACGTCACTACTACTGCTATGTTCTTTTTATTTTTTCTTTCCCTTTTTCTTTGACCTTTTGGATGCTTTTAAGGCTGCTTCTTTTATATTTGGATTTTCCTGTTTAGTTCTCATTTCATATGTTGTGAAGATTCCATGTAGTTCGTCCATGCTTATTGAGTTTAGATAAGCTCTTTCTTCTAGTGCTGATATCTTAGGGTCAAATCTCATAGGAATAGATCTTAATACCTTTTGAAAAATTACAGATTCTTTGATTTCTTCTCCCAATCCCAAGATTTCATTTACTGTTTCATCGACTTGTAAAAAGTACGCTGCAATGTTCTCATCTTCCTCCATATTTAGTTGTTCGAACTGACCTCTGTAAGTTTGAAGCTTTGCTTCTTTGACTTTTGAATCTCCTTCATAAATATTTTGAAGTTTGTCCCAAATCTCTTTAGCGGATTTAGAATGTGAAAATTTGGTGAATATCTATTCTCCAAGACCATTCATAAGTGCATTTATGGCTTTGGAATTATTCTAACCGAGTTTCATTGCTTTGTCATTTGTCGACGGAACTGCTGGTGCTGTGTATCCATCTATAATTGATTGCCAAATTTCAAATCCCCGTGCATGTATATATGTTTTCATCCTTATGCTTCAAAATGCATACTTCTATCCATCAAACTATGGTATTTCATTTTTATACATGTTGTTGCTCTCCATGATCTACCTTTTAGTGGTTAAACTGATTTTTGAAGGAAACTGCTCTGATTCCAATTGTTGGATTACTGAGAGGGGGGCTGAATCAATAATAGCGCAATATAGTCTTTTTTAACCATATAATACAAGTGTTATATCAATGTAGAATTATGATCCAATATTTGCAGAGTAAATAAACAATGAAAAAATTAACAATCATACACATACACAGTACACCAGTGTTTTTACGTGGAAACCCAAAGTGGGAGAAAACCACATAATGTTTTTTCTTATATGTATTGAAGAATTACATTCATTGGAAGCACCAACTTCCTTTGTTTTCCAGCTGCAACTGGAAGGAGGCTCCAACCCCCTAGTTTCTCAGGCTACATCCTAAGGGAAGCTCCAACTCCTAAAGAAAAACAAAGAAACCTAAAGGGGTTCACGACGTAGACAATGCATCTGTAAGGACTTCCTTTGTCACACCAGATGAAGGAGGTAATGGTGAAGAAATAGAAGGCACATAAATTGAACATCAAAAGGGTGAAGTACCACCACCTAGGGATGAAGAAGACTCATCAAAGAAAAGAAAGATCTCACCTCTAAAATCTTCCTCCCGGAAGAAACCTAAGACCCCTGTAACCAAGATGCGAACTGGCCTCACATTGCATGACTTTGATTTCATCATTGTAGTGATAAATGATGCTTCAAAGGAGATAGTAGAGAAGTAGGAGGTGAATCAGGAGTAGATGTATAACCATAAAGAGATTGAACTCCAAGGAGTTCAGCAGGCACTCCAATCTAGCCGCGCAGTCATCACGCCATCGCTGACACCAGGGATAGTTGAACCAGGAGATGAACTGGTTCAACTTCACCGGATTACTGATATGGTTGAATCTCACCTTCGAAAAGATCACAAAGACACAACACAAGCCATCCATGCTTTGACATAGGTACATGGAGTACTTGTTGAGCAACACAATGTTGCCGAACAAGAAAAACTCGCTCTTCAAGTACAGTGGGACAAAGAGAAAGCAGAGCTACAATAGAGCAAGGAATAGTTGCTCATAGAGAAGCTTGAAGTCAAGGAATTAGTCAACAGAGCACTTCGCTCTGTGACTGTTATCGAAGTACTAGGTGAAGAGAGAATTGCATAGCAGGGGGCACAACTTGAAGAAGTTATATAGAAGCTTCAGCAGCGCATTGCAGATCTAGAACTCCACGTTGTGCCCGAGACCCCTCAGGAGATAAGAGACCAACGAGAGCGTCTGCTTGAAGTGCAGTTGACTGATTGAAAGCTCTTGCCACAGAATGCAAGCAACTCAGTGCCCAGAGTGCCTACACTTATGAGAACCTTACAACGAATCTAGAATTACAGATGCTGGAGTCGCAGCTCCAGGAAGCAAAGCAGCATGCAGATACATTACAAGTGTAGATGAAGGCTCTATCTATAGTGGATAGAATGAAAAGATCTCATGAACAAGAAATGACTCAAAAAAGATACATATGACCCAGAGCAAAGTGATGGAAGTCACTCAGTGAATCCAACCGGGGCAAGACAAGGCATGCATGTTATTTTCCAAGATCGAAAGCCAGGGAGCAGAGCTTGAGAAAGTTGTCATCACTGCAGAACAACACCTAGAAGGACCAATAAATGACACAATAATCTTGGAATTCACCCAGCAGGAGGCCACAACAAAACAACAGGTCGAAGTAGCTCGAGCCAAGATTGAGGCATTCAAAGCAGAATTGTGTGGACCTGAGTGACTTGGGATGAGTCACAGGTGAGTGTTGGGGGCCTATTGGCCCTTGACCAAGCTTTGAGGAACACTTGGTCATATTTGACCATTTTTGGGACTTCGACAGCCTGTCAAAGACAAAGCGTCAAGTGAAGCAAAAATCACGGGATCTTGGTCCATTTTTGGGCCCTTTTAGGGTTTTTGGGTTAATGTAATGGGAAATGGATGTCAGCCCATGGGTTTACCCACACTTAGGCCCACTTTTGTAATGTATAAATAGATACTTAAGAAATGTAAGAAGTAGTAGATGGCTTGGTGCTAGTAATTAGATCTGTGTGATCGGATGTGGATTGTAAATTCTTTGTGCATGATTGTAAGAGGCTTGTAGAGCTAAGTGCAAGTTGTTGTAAAAGGTTGTGAAAGAATTTGTGGGGAAGCGCAAGGAAGAAGGATCTAGCGAGTTGCATAGATCTTCATTCCTTTGCGAAGAAGGTTTCGAGGCTCTGTGTTATAACTGATGATTGAAGATACTAATAGAGAAGAAGAGTTGGTTGACATAGCCCCAGGGTGGGGGTGAACCACACAAATCTATGTGTCATGCTTTGTGCTGTTACTTTCATGTGCTTTCCCTCTCTTTCTAAGTTCTATGACATGTGTAGATAGATTTACTTATGCTTTGTGCTTATTAGATAGATGATAGATTTGATGTGTATGAAGTTGTTAAGTGCTTGGTCTACCAGATCTGGTCTGTTGTATGTTGCTAAGTGCTGAATTATCTTAGATCTAAGTATATACTGCGTTGCTTTGTGTTATCGACGAAGTGAGATAAGGGTTAATTCTAGGTGAACTATTGATGCTAAAGTGCTTTGTTAAGTGTGTAATCACAGATCTGTGTCCCAGCTAAGGTTGCAGACACCTGAGTCCTGCAACCACCCCTGCCTCTACCTCAGGTGAGACTTCATCTGCTTCGCAGGTGTTGTCGAGAGGGTCAGTAGTTAGGGTTTTTTTGGTGTTCTGTTGTAGTGTTGAACCCTGGGTCTACCCCTTGTGCCAACATACATCCACCAACTATTCCTCTTTATTATCTTCTTCAATCAGATACATGCACAGAGCCACAAAAACCTTACTCCGCATAGGACAAGAGATCTGCGCACCTCGCTAGATCCTCCTTCCTTGCGTTACAACACAAAGCCTTCCACAATTGGTTACAACCACTTGCACTTAGCTCTGCAAGTCTCTCACAGTATGCACAAAGCATTTACAAACCACATTTTCACTTAGCATAACATCACATAGATGCCTCTTTATATCCTTACATCGCCTAGACATCTATTTATATATTACAAAATAGGCCTAAGCATGGGTAAACCCATGGGCTGACATCCCATGCCCGTTACATAATTCCCAAACCCAAAAAGGACCCAAAAAGGACCCAAAAAGGGGCCGAGATCCTGTGATCGCCACTTCGTCTTACTGTTGAAGTCCAAAATAGGTCAAACTTGACCAAGGATTTCCCAAAACTTAGTCAAGGGCCAAAAGGCCCCCAACACTCACCCGTGACTCGTCCCGAGTCACTCTGATATGGGTATTTATGCTTCGAAAGCTTCAATCTTGGCTTGAGCTGGTTCGACTTGCTATTGTGCTACAACCTCTTGCTCAATGAACTCTTGGATGATTGCATCGTTCACGGGTCCTTCTAGGCGCTATTCTACTGTATTAACAACCTTCTCCAATTCTGTTCCTCGGCTTTCAACTTCTGTGAACAATTGGTAGGCCTTATCTTGTACAGGTTGGAGTCTTTGGGTTACTTCCATAACTCTACTTTGAATAATATGGATCTTCTCCAGGGAAGTGCATTGCTCTTGAGATATCTTCATTCTTTCTACAACTGACAGGGCCTTCAACTGCACCTGTAGTGTCTCTGCATGCTGTTTCGCTTCTTGGAGCTACAACTCTAGTGCTCTTAATTCTGGACTCTCGGTGAGTTGCTCATACGTCTGGGCACTATAGTTACTCAGATGTTTGCATTCCATGGCAAGGGCCTTTAGTCTCTCAATTGCGCTGTGAGCAATTGTTTCTCTTTGATCCCTTATATCCTATGGAGTCTTGGTCACTGCGCAGAGCTCTAAGTTTGCTATGCATTACTGTAGATTCTAGATAGCTTCTGCAAGCTGGTTGATTTGATGTGTGACTTGATCCTTTTCCTTTATTTCTACGACTGTCACAGAGCGAAGTTCTCTGTTGACTGCTTCCTTCACTTCGAGTTGCTCTACGAGCAACTGTTCTTTTCCTTGCTGTATCTGTGCTTTTTATTTATCGAACTTCGCTTGGAGGGAAATATTTTCCTGCTCTACAACACTCTGTTGCTCTATGAGTATGCCTTGCACTTGCATCAAATCCTGGGTGGCTTGTTCTATTTTCTCTTGTGCTCGTCCCGACAATGGAACCTTTTGTTGGCACAGGGGCAGACCCAAGGTTCAATGCTACAACAACACACCAACAAAACCCTAACTACTAGCCCTTTCGACAACACCCACGAAGCATATGAAGTCTCACTTGAGGTAGAGGTAGGGGTGATTGTAGGAATCAGATGTCTACAACCTTAGCTGGGACACAGATCTATTATTGTACTACTTAATAGTGCACTTACCACCAACAGTTCATCAATATGTAACCAATATCTACTCCGCAGATAAAATAGAGCATCACAACATTCACCCAGATCTAATGTATCTAAGCACTTAGCATAAAGAAATAGATCAGATCTAGCAGATTCAAACACTAAGTAAGTTCATATAGGTCAGATTTAGCATTCATATTCATTGTAAGCACAAAGCATAAACATATCTATCTATCTATATATATCAAGCACTTAGTAGAAGATACACCAACACATTGCACAAAGTAGAGCAACACAACATATACGTGGTTCACCCCCACCCTGGGGTTACGTCCACCAACTCTTCTTCTTTATTAGCTTCTTCAATCAGATACATGCACAGGGCCACAAAAACCTTACTTCTCATAGGACAGGAGATCTATGCACCTCGCTAGATCCTCCTTCCTTGCGTTACAACACAAAGCCTTCCACAATTGGTTACAACCACTTGTACTTAGCTTTGCAAGTCTCTCACAGTATGCACAAAGCATTTACAAACCACATTTGCACTTAGCATAACATCACATAGATGCCTCTCTATATCCTTACATCACCTAGACATCTATTTATATATTACAAAATAGGCCTAAGCATGGGTAAACCCATGGGCCGACATCCCATGCCCGTTACATAATCCCAAAACCTAAAAAGGACCCAAAAAGGGGCCGAGATCCTGTGATCTTCGCTTCGTCTTGCTGTCGAAGTCCAAAATAGTTCAAACTTGACCAAGGATTTCCCAAAACTTGGTCAAGGGCCAACACCACTTTCCATAATTAGAAAGTTCTCCATTTACTTTATTATTTAAATAATCCTCCTTGACTTTGTCACTTCACTTTATTATTTAAATAATCCTCTTTGACTAGGTCACTTCACTTTATTATTTAAATAATCCTCTTTGACTTTGTCACTTCACTTTATTATTTAAATAATCCTCTTTGACTTTTTTCACTTCACTTTATTATTTAAATAATCCTCTTTGACTTTGTCACTTCACTTTATTATTTAAATAATCCTCTTTGACTTTGTCACTTTACTTTATTATTTAAATAATCTCTTCTTTGCAAGCACTTTGACTACTTTGACCTTTTGGGGCTTCTATATGACTCATGAGGGTTCTCCAACTTCACATGGCCATAAATCTCTAACCGTGAGGGGTTATGTGGCGTTCCACATACCACTAGAAATGGCATGAGATGTACTATCTATCTAGAATAGTCTTACCTACAAAAATATCAAAACTCATACCATTATACATAAAAAAAACATGGGTCCATTACCCAAACCTTCATGCTACCAGAATTCACTATCAGAATTTCTTCAAGGGTTGACATCAATGACAACCAACCCAATTAATCAACACATACCTACAAAAGACGCACCGTTCAGTGGAAACTATTTATTTTGGATGGTGCAACTGTTATTGAGGATGCACCAGTGCGTCACGTATAAGTACACACCGATCCATTCTGTAATACAACGCACCGTAAAAAATAGACTATACATGATCGGTGCACCCTGTAAAATTTACAGGGAACACTGCGTGTGGTGTAAGATGAATGACTGAAACGCACCGCACAATTTTTTTTTTTGAAAAAAAATGCAAATTTAACTCAATTTCAAAATTTAATTTGATAAAAAGACAAGGTACAAAGAAATAAAGAATTTACCTGGACATTTTCTCGTCGAGGAGGCATTGTTGGGATGTAGTGAAAAAGATAATTTGTTCCCACCATATGGAAAAATTGGAATCCCATGAACCGAGCACTGAACATAAACAATGCAAGCAATGGAAGCACCGATGACAATGCACTTCAATTGGGAAAAGGTGGCACCAGTTCTTGAGAGCTTCTCTGCACTAGAAATGGAAAAAATGGTTTTTTACTGCCATTTTCTTATTTTACCTTGTTCTGATGTGCTTGCGTTAAGCTCACCAATGCTAACAATTGAAGATAGCGCACTGTTTCTTTTTAAAAACATTGTGACCATGCACCATAGGGAGCGCACTAGTGCACCCTCAGGAAAAATGTGCACCATTTATTTATTTATTTTTTAAACACAGACTGTGCAGCTGTTTGTTGCACACCGGTGCTCCCATTTCATGTGCACCATTTCCCGTGATATTTTTTATCGCCAATTTTTATTTAAACCATGTTCCGGTGCACTCGTGTTAAACACACCGATGCTAATAGATGGAGATAGGGCACCTCTTATTTTTAAAAACATGTGACAGTGTCTCATATGGAACTCAACCACTAGGACAAAGTCACACTGTTATGCATTTAAAAAAAAATGCAGATTGTGGAGTTGTTTGTTGCACACCGGTGCAACCAGGGGACAACGACGCACCGATATGCATTTTGGAAGAAAAAAACAAGATGATGAACCTATTTGTTGCACACTGGTGTGCCCGTTTAGGTCGCACCGGTGCTTTCGATATGATTTTATGTGATGCACACCATTGTTTTATTTGTTTTTTAAATTCTTATCACTAAGTAAATTACCTAGGTTGAGGAAGCAACTCACAAAGGTAACCACAAAACCACTTTAGAACTGAAACTATCCCTTTTAGTTCAGAGAGGAATCACTCTTCTCACTTGGTCTTTAAAGATAGGTTTTCTTTTGAGGATAAGAGGCTAGATCTTTGATTTAGATGAGGGTTTTTTTTTAAAGGTTTTGCTGGCAAGAAGGAAAGGAACCTGTTGGGAAATGGAGTCAATTCTTTGAAAGAAAATGAAGATAATGTCTGGTAGGTAGAAATATCAAGGAAGAAAATGCTGGTAGGTAATGATCTTTTAGTTTTTAATTTTATGTTATAGAATGGAAGAAAGAGAAAAAAACATAGCAACATTTAGAGCACCATTAAAGATGAATTTTGATGAATTAAGAAAGAAAAGACAATGTTCAAATTGCTAGAATCTAAAGCATCATTTGAGATGAATTCTAGACCATTTGATATCCAATTTAAACATATAATTATTGATATATGAAAGATAAATAAAAATGGAAGAACATACATTAAAGGTACACAGACTTCAAGTCATCACCACTAGAATCTTTGGTATGAAAAAGATCTGGACATCAGCACTAGTATTTCAYTCAAATTCAACAAATCTGTACAATGATCAATACAATTTGTCCTTTGTGCTTCTACTAACCCATTTGGACCAATATCCTCATTCAATATATATAAAAATATCATATTGTAGCCTAAGGAGGTCGAAATACATATTTTTCCAAAGATAGAGAGTTGTTACAATAGCTTAGGAAAGAATATTTGCCAAAAATCAGCACATATCCTACTATCTAGGGTTTGATTTTTGACCAACTAGAAATGTGCCAACTGAAGAGAAAATCATGGGATATGATAGGAGAATATCCAAGATTAAATATCCATATCAATTTTGGATCAACCTTGCTGAGTTGGAGGTCCATCAAGTCGAATTTCAAAAGATTCTAGAACTTTGTCAACAAATATGGCTTGGAGAAATTCTGGAAAATAGGCCTCAAAGATCATTTCATATATTCCAAATAATAACACATGTGTAAAAAATGAGAGAGGTTTTTTTTATTGGGTTTGTGTTTGAAATTTTTTTCTCTAGGTGTTTCCAAACTCCTCTCCAGTTGGTTAGAAAGTGGTCTTGAAGTTGACTGCAAAAACAATCATTTCCAAAACTTGCATAGCATGCCCTGCAGACTTAGCATAGTGTGTTTGATTTATTCAACAAAATTCATTTATGTAGTGGATAAAACACTATTGGAGGCTGAAAATTACTGTTGTATCTTCCCTCGAGCAATTTCCCATTGTCCTTTAACCTTCTATGTACTTACAACACTTGCGTAGCATGAGCTCGCTACGCAAGTTCTGTACAATACTATTTTCCCACAAAATGTAAATATGTTCTTTAATTGCTAATTTTGTGCTCAGATAGACTCTTCCATCTTGAATTAATTGATGCATATCTTTAATTACCATCTTACCAAATGAATAAATTCTTCTATAGTGGACTCAACAAATGTCTAGGAGAACATTTCTAATTCATCTCTAGGAAATGCTTCTTGCCACAATTTCCCTTCTTTTCTTCCCATCAAAATCTTCTCATACTGAATATTGATCCTTCCTTGTATTTTTTTTTGATCATTCATATCATCACAGTGACCAAGGTTTATTTGAACAATATCATTCACTACTTGATCAACAATTCCAAAATTCTGCAGTGCTGCCACATCAACATCCTGATCCCTACACAACAATTTTTTTGAGCTATGTTTTAAGCATGATATTTTGACAAATGCTCTATTTCTACACTTCTAGGATCCTAATCACAACTATCCAAGGTTATCATATTGATCTCATCACTTAAAAGTTATAAATATTGTGAATAACACACAACAACATGCTTGTCACAACTCCAATTGGACAAAATAAACCTTCTCTAGAAACAATTTATGAAGAGAGGATGGACTTGTAATACTGCTAAAACAACAGAGGTAGAGTCCATTTCCTGTGCTTGAAAAATACAACAGGTATGGTGCTTATGATATCTAAATGTAAATGCTTAAAAATATTACAAATCAAATGAGTTATCTTTAAACTTCCATCCTAACCCCTGTGACAAGAATGACTGTAATATTTTCTATTCCAACCTCCACAACAGGGGCCTACAATGTTTTGAAACTTCTGCATAACAACAAATTGACTTGGTAGAGCCATATAAATTAAAGGTTTCTTTGATCTCCAGTAGAAAGGATACGAGTGCATAATGATTCCCAAACTAACCAATCTTCCCTTTGAGAATAACTATGTAGCTGCAAATGTTTTCCCAGTTTTTGCAAAAAATGATACCTACAACACTTGCGTAGCATGCAACTATGAGCTACACCACTTGCATAGTGAACTGGTGTGATGCACTGTGCAAATGCATCCTTCAACATTTTCATAGTGAGCTTTGCACAATGTAACTACTTTTTGCTTCAAAACTCATCCAAGTGGTGGCTGCAACATCCGTGGAGGATAATCATGATTTCTAGGCTAACCACCAATAATTTCTCAATATTCATTATCCTTAAATATCTTTGTAGCATTCGCGTAGCGCAAGGTCTCTACGCAAACTCTGTACAATGCAGTTTTCAACAAAGCTCAAAACTCGTGTTTTTGCAATGGTTCCTTAAAAAAACAAAAATGGTGCAGGCATGAACCTAAATCTCAACCACCTTTGCAAGTAGCTCTAACCTCCTTCTAGCTTCTTCATCAACTTGCATCCTTTGCTTGAGAGACCTATTTTCTTTTTTCAATGATAAATTTGATCTTTTCAAGCTTCTTAACTGTCAGAACAACATTGCACTTTTTCTCAGTTTTGTTTGAGCATTTGAGAGAGATGCATAGGCATCATCAATGGTTGGCCCACATTCTTGAAAATGATTCAAAATGTTGAGTTCTGATACTCTTTTCTCTTCTCTAAGATGGATAATCAAGTCTTGAGCCTCCTTTGTTGTATTTCTTTTTCCCTTGAGTGGCCATGCTGCAGATGTAAGATAAAACACTAAAACTGGTAAAGGCGGGGAGGTTTCAAAGGCTAAAATCTATTAGTAAACTTTACATAGCGAGCAACAAGGCTAAGGTTTACTCCATTTTCAAAGGGTTCACCATAGGGAAAAGATGAATCTAGATCTTAGACTTGCAGGTGCAGGGTATTTGGTAGACACTAGGCTTTACCTTTCATCACTTGCACAACGAAAACAAACGATGCGTAGTGTGAGCAAAGGATGCGTAACACACTTTCAGGTACTTGTGTAGCAGGTGGAGTAATTCAATTTTGATGTGGAGCAGAGGTCTACTCACTGGAGGAGGATGTTGTGCAGTGAGAAATAGGTGATAAAATACAAATGTAAGCTAATCAAACATGATTTTGACAGAGATAGGTCTGTTTGGGATGGCAAGACACTTTGGGTAGTGCCTAGGTACTTGCACAATGTCTTTACATAGGGTGTGCAACTTTATGTAGTTTAAGTAAAAAAACCACTCCATAGGTGGTAAAAATTCCATAATGATCTTTGATGACCCTCCAATATACACAATATGTCATTATGCTCCATGGAATCATAAAAAAACCACCTCACCTAGACCTATGACTTGACTCTTTTTCATATGCCAATTTGATTTTACTTGACAATGACCCAATGAACTTCACAACATTTTATGAGGCACAAATATTTTAAAGGAAAACACACACTCAATGACTCAAGTTGGAATGCATTGGTCTTCTCAATACCAAGGAATGAGTTTGTAAATTGTCGACAACCCTATAACTCTACTTTGAAAATACTGATGCTAACATTTGGCTCCAATGGGGATGTTGTCCTCCCTATGAGGAAACAAAGAAAAATAGACTAGGTGCCTTATCCATTGGGATGATCTCATTCCCTGTAACCAACTCATTTTTCAACTGAATCTAAACTGCAAACTGGAGCTTGAAGTTATTTCACCCTGCTGACTATAAACTGAATGCTGAAACTGAATTAAAAACTACTAAAGAATTCTCAACTGTGATCTTATTGGCACACAATCCTACTCTAATCTATTGAAGACAACTCTTGAATAAAAAAACACTGAAATGCCAATGCAACTAGTCAAGTAGATGCTCAACTAACATGGCTACCAGATTTTTATTTAACAAGATCAAGATTGGAACATGTAACAACAAAGGCAATTCATGTTGTAATTTGTCTCCATAGGGAAAAAATGGTTGAAAATTTAAGCTGAAACACTTCTCCATATAGTCCGCTATAGGATATTTGAAATCAAAGGACAAAGACAATAGTGTATCTTTTTGGTTCTTTTGAAATGAAGCTTCAAAAGAAAGACCCTGAAATTGAACAATTAGGGGTATTTATTGATCTTTTAAAACCTCAAGCTCTTTCTCAATGTCCTTGACAAATTAATCCAAAAACTGGATTTTATCTTCTAAACTGCATTTACATGACTTTAAATAAGAAGAAAAAAATGAAGAAAAGTTTTCTTCCACTTCCTCATCGGTGTATGCATCGTTATATTCTCTAAAACCTTGAATGGAAAGTGAATCTGCTTCAAACTCTGCTTTTTCCATCCATTTTTCAAAGAAAATAACCCAAAAAACTGAAAAAGATCTTATGGATTTAGCAGGTAAACCTTCAACCCAACTTCTACATTTGCCTTGGAACGAATCATAAAACAACCTAAGGAATACATCTTCATTCTTGATTCTAACAAGATCAGTAAATTCACGAAAATTTGATATATGCTTCAAAGTCAAACTCAAATTCTCACCATTAAATTTTGGACCATTGCTTAAACAATATCCATCCTTGGGTAAAGGATTTGGAAAACCATAACTCTGTGAAAAGTCCAAACATGCATACCTTGAAACAATTGTAGCAACATCTTAGTTCTTCATCAAATTCAGTGGAGTCACTAGTAACATTTTCAAGCTTTAAAACCTTTAGACAGTGGAGTCGCCATTGATACTCTGACATCTGGATACAACTGATAATGGAGTCGCTAGGTGGATGATTTATAGACTCTTTGTGTTTGATGATTGTCCACCAACAATAATCAGATATGAGATTTGTCATTTATCCCAGGGAAGATTTCACCTTCGCTCCCCAACAACGACACAAAAATGTTATCACTAAGTAAATTTCCTAGGCTGAGGAAGAAACTCACAAAGGTAACCACATAACCACTTTAGAACTGAAACTAGCCCTTTCAGTTCAGAGAGGAATCTCTCTTGTCACTTGGTCTTTAAAGATAGGTTTTCTTTTGAGTATCAGAGGCTAGATATTGGATTTAGATGAGGGTTTTTTTTTAAAGGTTTTGCTGGAAAGAAGGAAATGAACATGTTGGGAAATGGAGTCAATTCTCTGAAAGTAAATGAAGATAGTGTCTGGTAGGTAGAACTCTTAAGGAAGAAAATGATAGGTAGGTAATGATGTTTCAGTTTTTAATTTGATGTTATATAATGGAAGAAANGGAAAACACATAACAATATTCAGAGCACCATTAAAGATGAATTATGATGAGTTAAGAAAGAAAATATAGTGTTCAAATTGAAACTAGAATCTAAAGCATCATTTGAGATGAATTTCAGACCATTTGATTTCCAATTTAAACATATAATTATTAGTAAATGAAAGATAAATAAAACTGGAAGAACATACATGAAAGGTACACAGACTTCAGATCATCACCACTAGAATCTTTGGTATGAAAAAGCTCTGGACATCTGCACTAGTATTTCATTCAAATTCAACAAATCTATACAATGATCAATACAATTTGTCATTTGTGCTTCCGATAACCCCTTTGGACCTCTCTCCTCATTCAATATATAGAAAAATATCATACTATAGCCTAAGGAGGTCGAAATCTATCTTTTTCCAAAGATAGAGAGTTGTTACAATAGCTTAGGAAAGAATATTTGCCAAAAATCTACTCATATCCTACTATCTAGGGTTTGAATTTTGACCAACTAAAAATGTTCCAACTGAAGAGAAAATCATGGGATATGATAGGGTAATATCCACGATTCAATATCCATATCAATTTTGGATTAACCTTGCTGAGTTGGAGGTCCATCAAGTCGAATTTCAAAAGCTTCTAGAACTCTGTCAGCAAATATGGCTTGGCGGAATTATGGAAAATATGTCTCAAAAATCATTTCATATGTTTGAAATAATAAAACCTATGTAAACACTAAGAGAGGTTTGTTTTATTGGGTTCATTGTTGAAAAAAACCTCTCTGGTTGTTTCCAAACTCCTCTCCAGTTGGTCACAAAGTGCTCTTGAAGTTGATTTCAAAAATAATCATTTCCAAAACTTGTGTAGCGTGCTTTGCAGACTTTGCGTAGCGTGTTTGATTTCTTCAACAAAATTCATTTAGGTAGTGGTTGCAACACTTCTAGAGGATGAAAATGACTATTGTATCTTCCCTTTAGCATTTTCCATTGTCCTTTAACCTTTGTGTACTTAAAACAATTGTGTAGTGTGACGTCGCTACACAAGTTATGTATAATGCTATTTTCCACAAAATGTAAATATGTTCTTTAATTGCTAATTTTGTGCTCATATAGAATCTACCGACTTGAATTAATTGATGCATATCTTTAGTTACCATCTTACCAAATGAATAAATTCTTCTATAGTGGACTCAACATATGTCTAGGAGAACATTTCTAATTCATCTCCAGGAAATGTTGCTTGCCACAATTTCCCTTCTTTTATTCCCATCAAAATATTCTCATACTGGATATTGATCCTTCCTTGTATTTTTTGTTGACCATTCATATCATCATAGTGACCAAGGTTTATTTGAACAAGCTCATTCAATACTTGATCAACAATTCCAAAATTCTGTAGTGCTACCACATGAACATCCTGATCCCCACACAACAAATTTTCTGAGCTGTGTTTAAGCATGACATTTTGACAAATGCTCTGTTTCTTCACTTATAGGATCCTAATCCCAACGATACAAGGTTCACATATTGATCTCATCACTTAAAATTTAGAAATCTTGTGAATAACACACAACAACTTGCTTGTCACAACACCAATTGGACAAAATAAACCTTCTCCAGAAACAATTTATGAAGAGAGGATGGACCTGTAATACCACTGAAACAACTGAGGCATAGTCCATTTCTTGTGCTTGAAAATTCCAACTGGTATGGTGCTTATGATATCTAAATGTAAATGCTAAAAAATATTACAAATAAAATGAGTTCTCTTTAAACTTCCATCCTAACCCCTGTGACAAGAATTATTGTAATATTTTCTGTTCCAACCTCCACAACAGGGACCTACAATGTTTTGAAACTTCTCCATAGCAACAAACCGACTTGGTAGAGACCTATAAAGTAAAGGTTTCTCTGATCTCTAGTAGAAAGGATACGAGCACATAATGCTTCCCAAACTAACCAATCTTCCCTTTGAGAATAACTATGTAGCTGCAAATGTTTTCCCAATTTTTGCAAAAAATGATACCTACAACACTTGTGTAGCGTCCAACTATGAGCTACAACACTTGTATAGCGAGTTGGTGTAATACGCTGTGTAAATTCATCCTTCAACATTTGCATAGCGAGATTTGCACAACACAACTACTTTTTTCTCCAAAACTCATCCAAGTGGTGGCTACAACATTTGTGGAGGCTAATCATGATTGATAGGATAACCACCAATCATTTCCCATTATTCATTATCCTTAAATATGTTTGCATCATTTGCGTAGCACAAGGTCGCTATGCAAACTCTGTACAATGCAATTTTCAACAAAACTCAAAATTGGTGTTTTTGCAATCGTTCCTCAAAAAACAAAAATGGTGCAGGCATGAACCTAAATCTTATCCACCTCTGCAAGTAGCTCTAAACTCATTCTAGCTTCATCATCAACTTGCATCCTTTGCTTGAGAGTCCTATTTCCTTTTTTCAATGATAAGTTTTTTCTTTTCAAGCTTCTTACATGTCTAAACAACAGTGCACGTTTTCTCAGTTTTGACTGAGCATTTGAGAGAGATGCACAAGCATCATCAATGGCTAGCCCACATTCTTGAAAATGATTCAAAATGCTGAGTTCTAATACTCTTTTCTCTTATCTAAGATGGATAGTCAGGTCTTGATCCTCATTTATTGTATTTCTTTTTCCCTTGAGTGGCCATGTTGCAGATGTAAGATAAAACATTGAAACTAATAAAGGCATGGAGGTTTCAAAGGCTAAAACCTGTAAGTAAACTTTGCACAGTGAGCAACAAGGCTAAGGTTTAATCCATTTTCAAAGGGTTCACCATAGGGCAGAGATGAATCTAGATCTTAGACTTGCAGGTGCAGGGTATTTGGTAGAAACTAGGCTTTACCTTTCAACACTTGCGCAACCAAAACATAGGATGCATAACTTGAGCAGAGGATGCATAGCGCACTGTCAGGTACTTGCGTAACAAGTGGAGTAATTCAATTTTGATGTGGAGAAGAGGTTTGATCACTGGTGGAGGATGTTGGGCAGTGATAAATAGGTGATAAAAGACAAATGTAAGCTGAGCAAATGAGATTTTGATAGAGATAGGTCCGTTTGGGATGACAGGACACTTTGGGTAGCGCCTAGGTACTTACGCAGTGTCTTTACATAATGTGTGCAACTTTCTATAGTTTAAGTACAAAAACCACTCCATAGGTAGTAAAAATTCCACAATGATCTTTGATTACCCTCCAATATACACAATATGTCATTATGCTCCATGACATCATAAAAATACCACCTCGCCTAGACCTATGACTTGACTCGTTTTCATATGCCAATTAGATTTTACTTGAAAATGACCCAACGATCTTGAATTTTTTTTATGAGACACAACTCTTTTAAAGGAACACACACACACTCAATGACTCAAGTTGGAATGCATTGGCCTTCTTAAGACCAAGGCATGACTTTGTAAACTGTTGAAAACCCTATAAATCTACTTTGAAAATACTATTGCTAACATAAATTACTCTACAACAGTGCACCATTTTCTATTAACACCAATGCGTTTATATGGTGGCGCACCAGTGTGGTATATTATAAACACACCGTTAAAAAATGTCCACTAAAACATCCTCCCACACACCTCTGCTAGTGACCTCTCCTATAAACAGATTTTTGCGATATTTTTATAGGGGCTTCCGCAAAAACCTCCGCTACAGGGTCTTTTCCTTGTAGTGAATTTCATGCTTACTTATGAGATTTTCCGAACCTATTATGAAATTTTTATCTATTATGAGATTTTTGCTCAAGTTCCATGCTCAATTATGAGCTTTTTCCAACTCACTATGAACTTTATTTTTAATTATGAAATAATTCTTATTTCATAATTATGAAATTGTGACAAAAAAATTATTTCCTTGTGAAATAATTATGAGAATTTTACTCAATTATGTAATTCTATCCTCATAACATCTAATAACATGCTTGCACAACCTATGGTGGAAAATACAAGTATAACAGAGTGATCCAACGATTCATATTCTCCTTGATCTTAACGAGTACATTGACCCATGTTTTAACACTTGATTGGTCCAGGATCTCTATTTAAAGAACATGGAGGGTCATTTGTCGATGATTGATTGTGAGAAAATCTCTTGTAAATATTTCTATAAATTTTTCTTTTGCATTAATAATTTGCTCCAAGTGGCCACATTGGATGGGGCCATGAATGTTTTCCTGTAGGGTTTTACCATGTGAAAACATCGATGTGTTGTTCTTTGATCTAGTTGTATGAGTGTTTACTGAAGGTGTTCGTCCTCTATTGGAAAACCTGTGTTGTCGAACAAAATGCAATTACTTTAAATATGCATAGCAACAACTAAACACACACAACAACATTCATCCACATAAATAGAGACTCATATGCATCATTCTACTCATAGAAAGCAACAATAACCAAAATAACTCATAATAAAACACACATCAATTATCTCGACATTTAACATAAATAAACACAACAAATAAGAACACTTATCTTGGTAAATATCCAACTTGTTGCATATGATGAATGTTCCTCCCAACAATAGAATTGTTGTTCCAGTTCTCAAAAAGAAGTCACCCCCGAGTTGGGGCTATGATTCCACAAGAGACAGTGGTCCCTAAGGCTATCTACTGTCCCCTCTCAACAACTATCTCCCACAACTAATTCCAATCCACCATATCTCTTTCCCCTCAACCTGCACAACCCAAGAAATGTGATTCCCTTGTCTACCACACAACTACTCAGGTTATATCACTGCCCTCCATGGATCCAACATAGATTGGACATGAAACCTATTTGTCGGGGATTCTAAGACTATCCAATTGCAACATGAAATCACACAATGAAAAAATACTTACCCACTTGACAATTTCTTGAACAAAAAATTACTCCCAAGCCTATAGATTCTCTTCCCATGAAATTATAGCTCAAAAAAACTACCATACACACCCACTATGGCTACCTTCAAGATTCAATACTTAGAACACTCTTACTGTCGAGAAATTTGCATGTAAAAAACTGTTCTCCTTTCCCATACAAATTTCCATCTTCTCCCATGCTTCGTTGACTCACACGCTTCCCAAGGTTGATTGTACTCAAATCCCATTCTCTTACTAACTGTAACACCTCTACTCGTGAATTAAAGACAACGAAACGATTACAACAAATGTAATACAAATTTTCATTATATATATATTTCTAAGTTGGCACAATTAATCCACCACAATATTTAAATCATCAATTAACAAGACAAGCTTATTCATACTTAAAATAGGTTGTAACAAGAAGATTTAGACTTGATTTATGCCAAAAATATAAAGGATGTAAATGTAAGAGCATCGACGTTTAAATTCCTATTTGATGGTTGCTCAACTTTCACTTTACTCTCATAATTTAGGATGGTGTAACAATACATATAATTAGGTAAGTACTTCCTTGTGAAAAATGAATTCCAATAAATAATGTCATCACCAATTATTGCTAATTTTTCATTGGTAAAAATCTATTCTAGAACAAACGACAATCATGATTATTGCAAATAATTAGTATAAAAAATAATTTTTATGGATTAAACTATAATTTCAAACTTACATTCTTATTCACAAATAGGGTATTGCCTTAACGTAGCATTTTGTATTGCAACTAGAGAGCATAGACATCTATTACTATTTAATCATAAAATATGGACTATTAGTACCATTACTTATTATATTAACATTATGTGGATATTTTAAGGAGCCCATCCATAAGTAAAATGCAACCCTTTTTCATTCATTCGGTAACACAAATCTAAATTATTTAGGTAGAGTATTATATGTGTACATTCTACAGGATCGAGTACTAATTAATTTCGAAATTTAAGAACCAAATCAACTAACATTTAATTAACACTTACAATAGAATCCAAATA
>JASDQU010440264.1:6278-21837 GCA_032191745.1 Picea mariana | reverse complement strand
TGACCTATGAATGGGGCCAACGTTGAAATTTTTTCAAACTGTTTCTGACTACATTGAAATTTGACATGGATAGACTATTCACATGCCTTAATGATATGGGAGGGTTTTTGGACTCAAATTTGACTCACACACCCACTTTCTTCCATCATCAATTCATCATGTAAACCATAAACCCTAATTTAGTGGAGTCATCGATTTGTTCCCAGTGAATGGATGTGTTGTTGTTGACATGGAATGGGACAACACATGTACCTTATTAATTTTCTTCCTTCACTTGATGTGGGCCTTGTCATTCCTAGCCTTGAATTATCAACCCAAAACTAAAAGGGATCAATGCACTGACTGTCAATGAGAGGTTATCTCGCTGTGGTGTGTAGGAATAGGCCTAACACCTTCAAAATTATCATTCTTTAAATATCTTATACAAATTACCACGCCCACTTTCTTCCATCATCAATTAATCATGTGGAGTCATCGATTTGTTCCCAGTGATCGATTTGTTTGCCACGGTGTGATCTTTGGTGGAAAACAAGCTTGCAGGTGATCTAAGTTACCTTTTCTATGTGTCAAAATTCCTCGCTTTGTTAACCATATGCTCATTAGGTGAGAAGTCCTTTGATGCAGGAGCATCGCCAACACATCAAGCGAGCCAGCGCGGAAGCAGAAAGACAGCTGGACAAGCCAACACAAATTTTTAAAACACTTTGGGATTGTTGCACGATCTTAAATGAGTCATTTAATATGAAGCGCCTTTGTATATTGTAATGGACCTTGAGCCTTTAATCTCTCATCCTTAGGTAGATAGTCGGCATTTAATAGATTTAATGCTGGTAGATAGGAATTTAATTTAGATTTGATAGCTTTAGAGTCCGGGAGGGAAAACGGATATAGACACCCTCATTGTATCATTGTAACATTATCGACCAGGAAGAAGAAGAGCAAGCAGAGAATTGTATGAAGAACACCCATGTACAGACATTTGAATTAATAGAAGAAATCTGATTCAAATTCATGGTTTGTGTTGATTCTCTGTGTGTGATGTTGATATGTTCATGAATGTTTGCTTCCTGTCATACATTTTCTTTTATATGCTGTGTATGTGATTTCATGGTTGAATTGAAGTCTGAGAGAAAGAATGAATGAGTTTCAATTGTTTCTCTATTTGAGGTAGAGGATTCCTACAAGGAGTGCAGTCGAATTTGTCCGCAAGGAGTGCATTGACATAAGGGTTCAATTAGAGTTAGCTTATTGTTCTCATTCATCTTAGAGGTGTAGTTGCCATAGTGCCATGCAAGGAGTGCGCAGGCCAGGGAGAAGTCTCAGTGTTGCGATTCTGAGCGAAGCATCGAAGGACTGCTGCTGCAGGAGTGCATAGAGTCGAGAGACTTCAACACTCAGTCGAGGTTGAAGGTTTGCCGCAAGGAGTGTGTGCAAAGAGTTCTTTTTTTCTAAGAGACTTGGAGTTGTGGAAAATCTCAGGAGGAGTAGGCCTTCGAATTCATCGAGGCATCGCACAGAGGGGTTTGCATTTAAGCGTTTGAGCAAGCATTGAAAGATCGCGTGCAAGTGAACAAGTCTTCAAGGGGAGAAGTACTTTGTTCAGTTCATAGAATTCCATTTAGAAGAACGGACGACCGAAATCCTTTGAGGAGATTTCGCGAAGTTTCGAGGACCATAGATCTTGCATAGGTGCAAGGAAGTTACAGTGTGAGTGTGAAAGGGGTTCGAAGCTCAGGAGGGGCAGAGCCGTTGATCCGTGCCACAGGAGCCGTCGAATATACATGTAGAATCGCGTATCAGGGATTCACGAGTTGAGGCCCCAAGTGATTGCAACGAGAATCATAATATCACGATCCGCGATATCCCAATAATCTCATAACCATCCATCAGTAAGGACGTGTGTCAGGAGATCCTGAGGAGTCGGAGTTCGGAGAATTGGAGTTTTCAAAGGCAAGAAACTCTTGCAACTCGGAATCGCGATCTGCGATATCCTGACGGGGAGTCGTGTGGGCCACAACAGGATATAGTGGAGGACAGGTGGCATAGTATCGGGGATCGGGAAAAGGTAAGTCCCAAATCCTTTGGTAATAGGATTCACGATCCCGTGAATTCTGAAGTCCCGATCGAAGTGACGGGGTGTGGAAAGGTCAATTCACACGTGCACATCGGAGATTCAGTGCATCGGTTATCGGGAGTCGGCAATTCAAAGTGCATGACATCGCGAGTTGCGAAATTGCGATAGGGCAGAAGTCCCGATAGGTACAGGAAGAAGTCAATGTTGACTGGCTATCGGGTCTTGGGGATTTGAGAGCCCAGAGATAGACAGTGAACTCGCGAAGCTGCGAGTTCCGATTTCTTGACAAGTGAACAAAAGGGAAGTCGCGCCGGAGAAGAGAATCTGTGGGTGTATATTTCCTGATATGGAAACAGAAGAGCCTTGGAGTTATTCGGGTCGAGGAGAAAGAAGATCCTGTGAGTGCGCGTGGACCTTCTGACCTGTGGGTGGTGAAGGGGCCACGTTGCCTTCAAGTGGTATCAGAGCGAGAATATTTCTTTACTTTCTGTAGAAGAGAAGAGGAGAATTCGCCATGCCGCCGAGGAGAGAAAGACAATCACCTGACCCAGAAGATAGGGAGGTGTGGAGAAGAGGCAAGCAAGTAGTCAATCCAGAAATGGAGAGACAGATGAGAGATCTCCAAGCAAGACTCGAAGAGATGGAGACAACACAAAGACACACAGCTAGTGCAGGGGATCTGAGTGATTCTGAGGATGAAGTAGAGGCTGAACAAGAAGAGGAAGTTGCAGTCGAGGATGCAGCGAATGAACGAATGATTAAATCTATTGCCAGGATGGGTGTGAAGGGAAGAATGGACATTCCTGTTTACGAGGGAAATCTGGATGCAGAAGAGCTTCTGGATTGGATCCGAGCTCTTGACACCTACTTCGATTATGAGGATATCAAAGAGGATAAGAAAGTCAAGCATGTTGTTACGCGCTTGAAAGGACATGCATCATTATGGTGGGATGAAGATCAAAAGCTGGGATCGAATGATCACGAAGATGAAGGCAAAGTTCATCCCTAGAGACTATCAAATTTCTTTGTTTAGGAGGATGTAGAACCTAAGACAGAAGCTGATGACAGTGAAAGAATACACTGAGGAATTCTATCGACTGAACATCAAAGAAGGTCATCGGGAGAGCGATGATGAGAAGGTTGCTAGATACCTGAATGGCCTGAGATATGAAATTTAGGATGAATTGAGCATGGTTACCATCAGGATGGTGGAGGATGCTTATCAGATGGCTTTGAAAGCAGAGGAGAAGCTGAGCCGAAAACAGGGTCAGAGAGGCCGAGGCAGGAGCCAGCCCAGAGGCAAAGCAGTTTCCCATGACAAATATCAGAAGCCCAAGGAGGAATGGAATAAACCTCAGGGTAAAGTTGAGAGAGGTGGAACCTCACAGAGAGGGCCATATGTTGAATAGAGAGGGTAGCATACGGAGCAGAGCGGAGAATATGCTGACGCTAACACTTTTCCTCGTAACAGAGGTAGAGGAAGAGGCCGAGGTGGAGTAATCACATGCTTCACATGTGGAAAGAATGGGCACAAGTCTTATGAGTGTCCATAGAAAAAGAAGGACATTGGAGAAGCTCACATCACAGAAGCAAAAAAGTGGGATTTTGAGGCCGAAGACACAGAAGGCGGAAGGTCACTGATGATGCGTAAAGTTCTCTTAACACCCGAAAAGGAGGTGGAGGACTCAACTCAAAGGACCGGACTTTTCAGAACAACTTGAAAGACTAAGGATAGAGTATGCAAGGTTATTGTGGACAGCGGTAGTACAGATAATCTCGTTTCAACCGAGATGGTAGAGAAATTGGAGCTGGATACAACTGATTACCCGAGTCCATACAAAGTTTCATGGCTACAAAAAGGACACCAGGTAACTGTTACTAAACAATGCTTGGTTGAATTTAAAATAGGAGGGTATAATGATAAAGTACTCTGTGATGTCATTCCTATGGATGTATGTCATCTATTGCTGGGTAGACCATGGAAATATGACATAAATGTGATTCATGATGGGAGAATGAACACATATAACCTGGAGAAGAATGGGAGAACCCATATGTTGCTTCCAATAAAGGATAAGGAGGTGAAGCCAGAAGTAAGCAACACAATACTTCTCATGAGTGGGAAGGAGCTTCTTACAGAGGTGAAGAAGAAGGAAGATGCACAATTCTTTGTGGTCAGGAAGCCAAGGATTGTTCTGACCAGCACAAGAGTGGACGATTTACCAGATGAAGTTCAAGAACTGCTGGAAGAGTTTGCTGACATCATAGTGGACGAATTACCTCATTCGTTGCCACCGGTGAGGAGTGTGAGTCATCACATAGACCTCATACCAGGAGCTAGTTTGCCGAACAAAGCCGAGTATAGACTGACGTCACAGGAAAATGAGGAAGTTAAGAAGTAGGTCTAGGAGTTATTGGACAAAGGATTAGTCAGAGAAAGCTTGAGCCCGTGTGCCATTCCAACGATACTCAGTCCAAAGAAAGATGGAGGTTGGAGAATGTGTACCGACTCAAGAGCAATCAATAAGATAACCATTAGATACAGGTTTCCATTGCCGAAAATGGATGATCTGATGGATTGCCTGAGCGGGGCAAAGTGTTTTTCAAAGATAGATTTGAAAAGCGGATACCACCAGATTCGCATGAGGGAAGGCGATGAATGGAAAACAGCCTTCAAGACAAACAAAGGATTGTATGAATGGTTAGTCATGCCGTTTGGTTTGACAAATGCGTCGAGTACCTTTATGAGGTTGATGAACGAAGTCATGAAAGAGTTCATCGGGAAGTTCATCATTGTTTACTTGGATGACATATTGATTTACAGTAAATCAGAGGATGAACACTTGAAGCATTTGGCCATTGTGATGAAGAGGTTACAGCAGGAGAAGCTGTTGATTAATATGAAGAAATCCTCATTTATGAAGACAGAGCTCATTTACTTGGGTTTTGTTATTTTGGTGAATGAGTTGAGGATGGATCCGGATAAGGTAGAAGTGATCAAGAATTGGCCATCACCGAGAAATATTTTTGAGGTGATAAGTTTTCATGGTTTGGCTAGTTTCTACTGGAAATTCATCAGGAATTTCAGTGGGATTAGTGCAGCAATGATGGATACAGTGAAGAAGCGACATAAATATTTTCACTGGACAACAAAGGCTGAGAAAAGCTTCAATCTGTTGAAGCGGAAGATCACAGAACAACCAGTGTTGGTGTTGCCAGATTTTCAGAAGACATTTCAGGTGAAATGTGATGCAAGTGGGTTTGCCATAGGAGCGGTCTTGAGTCAGGAAGACAGACTAGTTGCATATTACAGCGAGAAGCTGGATGAAGCGAAAATGAAATACTCCACGTATGATAAGGAATTTTATGCTATCATACAGGCACTGAAGAAGTGGAGGCATTACTTGATCCCGAAATAATTTGTATTGTACAGTGACAATCATGCATTACAGTTCGTGACTCAACAAGAGAAGTTGAATCAGAAACATGCAAAATGGGTAGAGTATATGTA
The DNA here is from genome assembly GCA_032191745.1 of Picea mariana. Taxonomy (NCBI): domain Eukaryota; kingdom Viridiplantae; phylum Streptophyta; class Pinopsida; order Pinales; family Pinaceae; genus Picea; species Picea mariana. The sequence continues at coordinate 16,252 of JASDQU010440264.1, read as the reverse complement.
GAATTTCACATTTGTGATTAAGCATATTTCGGGTACTACTAACAAAGTGGCTAATGATTTGAGCAGGAAGTGTTTGTTGCTGCAGGAATTCCGAGTCAAAACATTGGGTTTTGAAAATCTCAGGGATATGTACGCAGGAGATGCAGATTTTGCAGAAGCGTATGAAGCAGCTGAGAACCCAGTTCTCAGAGACATAAGTCCTTGGATAGATTATATGATCCAGGAGGGATTGCTGTTCATAGGAAATCAACTATGTATTCCAAATTGCTCCATGAGGGAGAACTTGTTGAAAGAGAAACACAGTGGTGGATTAGCAGGACATTTTGGCCATGACAAGACGTTCGCGAAGCTAAATGAGTCATATTTTTGGCCGGGGATGCGAGCAGAAGTCAAGAGATTTGTTGACAGATGTCGGGTATGCCAACATTCGAAAGGAAGGAAGCAGAATGCAGGTTTTTATCAGCCATTGCCCATACTAGAGAGGCCATGGGAGGTGATCAACATGGATTTTGTATTGGGGTTGCCAAGGACACAAAGAGGTGTAGATTCAATCTTTGTGGTCGTGGAAAGGTTTTCTAAAATGGCACATTTTATCCCATGCCAGAAGACCAGCGATGCGACTCACATCGCAAATCTGTTTTTCAAGGAGGTCATTCGACTTCATGGATTGCTGAAAAGCATAGTTTCGGACAGAGACACTAAATTCATAGGGCATTTTTGGAGGACCTTATGAAAGAAGCTAGGAACTAACTTGACATTTAGTTCTTCTTATCATCCTCAGACGGATGGAAAAACAGAGGTGGTGAACAGGAGTCTAGGAGATTTACTGAGAAGCTTGGTGACAGAGCACCATAGTAGTTGGGATAGCATATTGCCACAGGCAGAGTTCGCATACAATGATTCAGTGAATTGAAGCACAGGGAAGAGTCCATTTTAGGTTGTATATGGTATGCAGCCGAGAGGAGTTTCTGAATTGCAGGATTCAGAATAGACTGCTACTAGCAGCGCTAGTGCAGAAGAATTCATTGAGGCGATGAAACAACTTCACGGCCAGGTGAAGTAGCGACTGTAAGATTCAAATCAGGAATATAAGTGCAGAGCAGATCAACATCGGAGAAAACTTCAGTTCGAGGTTGGTGATCTAGTTCTGGCACACTTGAGGAAGGAAAGGTTCCCGAGAGGAACATACAACAAATTGAAAATGAAGAAAATCAGACCATGCAAGTTCTTGAGAAAATTCAGAGAAAATGCTTATGAGATTGAGTTGCCAGATGGCATCGGAATATCTCCGATATTCAATGTCGTAGATTTATACCCGTACAGGGCAAGAGAAGTAGAGACTAGAACCAAGGAACCAGTGATTCAGTGGATGAAACAATTTCCAGTTGCAGAGAAGCCGCAGATGGAATGCATACTGGACAAAAGAGTAGGTAAGAAGACCAGAAGGAAAGAATACTATGAGTATCTGGTCAAATGGAAGAACCAACCAGTGGAAGATGCCAGCTGGGAGACTGAAGTAGTGATACAGAAGCATGGACATACCGTGCAGGAGCTCATGGACAGGAGCCCGTGAAAGTTTTTCAAGCCGAGGAGTATGATGCAGGAGCATCGCCAGCACATCAAGTGAGCCAACGCGGAAGCAGAAAGACAGCTGGACAAGCCAGCACAAATTTTTAAAACACTTTGGGATTGTTGCGCGATCTTAAATGAGTCATTTAAGATGAAGCACCTTTCTATATTGTAATGGACCTTAAGCCTTTAATCTCTCTTCCTTAGGTATATAGTCGACATTTAATAGATTTAATGCTGGTAGATAGGAAGTTAATTTAGATTTGATAGATTTAGAGTCCGGGAGGGAAAATGGATATAGACACCCTCATTGTATCATTGTAACATTATCGACCAGGAAGAAGAAGAGCAAGCAGAGAATTGTATGAAGAACACCCATGTACAGACATTTGAATTAATAGAAGAACTTTGATTCAAATTCATGGTTTGTGTTGATTCTCTGTGTGTGATGTTGATATGCTCATGAATGTTTGCTTCCTTTCATACATTTGCTTTTATATGCTGTGTATGTGATTTCATGGTTGAATTGAAGTCCGAGAGAAAGAGTGAATGAGTTTCAATTGTTTCTCTATTTGAGCCAGAGGATTCCTGCAAGGAGTGCAGTCGAATTTGTCCGCAAGGAGTGCATTGACAGAAGGGTTCAATTAGAGTTAGCTTATTGTTCTCATTCATCTCAGAGGTGTAGTTGCCACAGTGTCGTGCAAGGAGTGCATAGGCTAGGGAGAAGTATCAGAGTTGTGATTTTGAGCGAAGCATCGAAGGATTGCTGCTGCAAGAGTGCGCAGAGTTGAGAGACTTCAACACTCAGTCGAGGTTGAAGGTTTGCCGGAAGGAGTGCGTGCAAAGAGTTCTCTTTTTCTAAGAGACTTGGAGTTGTGGAAAAGATCAGAAGGAGTAGGCCTTCGAATTCATCGAGGGCTCGCATAGAGGGGTTTGCATTTAAGCGTTCGAGCAAGCGTTGAAAGCTCATGTGCAAGTGAACAAGTCTTCGAGGGGAGAAGTACTCTGTTCAGTTCGCATAAATCCATTTAGAAGAACGGACGACCGAAATCCTCTGAGGAGATTTCGTGAAGTTCCAAGGACCATAGATCTTGTGAAGGTGCAAGGAAGTTACAGTGTGAGTGTGAAAGGGGTTCGAAGCTTAGGAGGGGCAGAGCCATTGATCCGTGCCACAGGAGCCGTCGGATCTACACGTAGAATCACGTGTCAGGGATTCACGAGTTGAGGCCCCAAGTGATTGCAACGAGAATCGCGATATCACGATCCACGATATCCTGATAAGCTTAGAACCATCCATCAGTAAGGACGTGTGTTAGGAGATCCTGAGGAGTCAGAGTTCGGAGAATCGGAGTTTTTGAAGGCAAGAAACTCTTGTAACTCGGAATTGCGATCCGCGATATCCCGACGGGGAGTCGTGTGGGCCACAGTAGGAGATAGTGGAGGACAGGTGGCATAGTATCGGGGATCGGGAAAAGGTAAGTCTTGAATCCTTTGGTAATAGGATTCGCGATCCCACAAATTTCGAAGTCCCGATCGAAGCGACGGGGTGTGGAAAGGTCAATTCACACGTGCGCATCGAAGATTCGACGCATTGGTTATCGGGAGTCGGCAGTTCAAAGTGCATGAAATTGTGAGTTGTGAAATCACGATAGGGCAGAAGTCCCGATAGGTACGGGAAGAAGTCAGCTTTGACTGGCTATCGGGTCTTGGGGATTTGAGATCCCAGAGATAGACAGTGAACTCACGAAGCTGCGAGTTTTGATTTCTTGACAAGTGAACAAAAGGGAAGTTGCGCCGGAGAAGAGAATCTGTGGGTGAATATTTCCCGATAGGGAAACAGAAGAGCCTTGGAGTTCTTCGGGCCAAGGAGAAAGAAGATCCTGTGAGTGCGTGTGGACCTTCCGACCTGTGGGTGGTGAAGGGGCCGCGTTGCCATCATCCTTGCTTACAACAATCATTTGGTCCTTCCCATATTCTTTTCTTTCCCTTTATCCATACCCACCATCTTGAGATAGCTCATGCATACTTTATGTGCAGTGTTTTCAGGAAACAAATGTTGAAAACCACTCATATTTGCCTCATAGACTAGCTCACAACTATCCGGAAACCCTTAGGTGCCAATGGATTTTTGGGGGTCATTAAGTGCATTGACCAACACAATTTTTGGCATGTTATTTTCATTGACCAAAACGTTTTTTGGCATGTTATCTACATTGAACGACATAGGAATAGGGGGCATAATCTTCATTGCCAACACAACTTTCTAGGTGAGTTTCTGCAAGGGCTCTTAAAACTCACTTTTTAAATTTTTAGGTTTTTGTTCCATCTTTTTAAGTGTTCTTTAGGACTTGTAGGTTTATTTTTGGATTCTTTTGTTGTGGCTTAGGTATTTTCTTTAATAAATTAATAAGGATTGAGAAGAAAACCCCCTAAGGATTGGATTCTAAATATTCGCAAGTACATTTCATATTTGAAGGGTAACTTAGATAAAGAAAAAATCATTTAATTTAGTACTTATCTTGGTTACTTACTTTCTCAATAGTTTAAATTTCAACTAATTGTAATTTACTTTCATTTGCAAGAATTTTCATTTCAAGTTAGTCACACCACACGTGCACACATCCCACACCTTAAATTGTATGCTTGGTTCATGCCACCAAGATAAAACTAAGATAAGTATTATGCTTGGTGTATGCTTGGTAACACCTAAGATAAGCATTATTCTTGGTGTATGCTTGGTAACACCTAAGATAGGGGGGACACCTAAGATAAATTTCTTCAGGGTATTGGGATTTTATCACCTGACGTCTCCTAGTTATAATTGTCTCTTATGTACCTTCACTCATCCACATGGGGACCCTTACTACCTGTATTGTTGGTTGATTGGAAGGATCTTATCCATAGACTAGGTTTTGTTTGAGTGAATCCAGTTATCTTATAGGCTAGAGCCATTTCTTTATAGGATGGAGCTGCTTGAATTCAGATATATATGGGTGTTGGTATATGTAGTTCTGAACCCATTTCTACCCCTTACGTTCCTTCATCTTCCTCCAACCCAAGTTCCACCATGGATGGAACTAATGCTGGAACCAATATTGGAGCCAATGCCAACCAACATTTTATGACTTTTATGGAAGGGTTAAATCTCCATGATTTGACCAAGTTAATCAATGATCTTATCTTCCATGATACCAATTGGCCTAATATTCCAAATAAAAATCCCTTTGACATCCCAATGTTTGAGGGTAAACCTAGAGAGTATCCCTTATAAGATGTGCCTTGTGAAAATGTGCCTTATATCAATGATGTGCCTTATAAAATGTGCCTTGTGAAAATCAAATATCAATGATCCAATAAGACGTGCCTTGTGAAAATCCAATATCAATGATCCATTTCTTATATGGTAGTTCTTGGAATCCCTTCTTCCCCTCATCACCAAGGATGTATCCATGACCATGCCTAGAAATGAGGATGAAACCATCCAAAAGGAACAATTGTACAATATTATTTATTCCCAATTGGGGTATTTCTATATTATCCTTCCTAATGCCCCTCGCTCTCAGTCAGGTGACAAGGATGTATCCATGACTATATCTCAGGNTTATAAATTATATATAAATTAAAACATATAGTTGATAAATTATATATAAATAATAATTAAAAAAAAAAAACCAAAACAAAACAACATAAAAAAAACCAAACCAAAATCACAGTCACCACTACACTCGTGCTCATATTTGGAGCTCACACTCACCACTACACTATCGCACCCAGATTGGAGAGGAGAGGAGCACACACACATAGTGGAAGGGAGAGGAGGACGAGAGAAGGAGGGAGAGGAGGAGAAGGAGGGGGAGGCGCACGAGAGGAGGGCACACGGATTTGCACTAGAGGAGGGCACACGCGCACGGGAGGAAGGCACACAGATTTTCACCAGAGGAGGGCACACACGCACGAGAGGACACACGGTTTTGCATCAGAGGAGGGAAACAATGTCATTAAATTAGGTATGGATGTGAAACAACTCTTTCCATGAAATTTCTCCTTCCTTCTTTGCACATTGTGATACCCTCTCTACTCCTTGGAATACACATCTCCCACATACTCTCCACTATTCCCACAAAGACCCTATAAATTCAATTCACCATACACATCCAATATTACAATGACAAAACCCCTTCCCCAACTCTAATCATTGAGGAGAAACCCAAAATATTTGTTCCTCCAACAACCAAGACAATGAATATCTGACAAGAGATTAGACATCCCTTTCAAACCCAAACTAGTTTTACTAATACCCTACATGACCCTCTTGGCACTTTTGAGGAAGCTACCCAAAACCMTAACCTCCCTTACCCTCAMACTAWTTTTWKATTKCYAACYWGAAGCCACCTAKGATCCCCTCTTTTCCACATCTCCATTTACCACCTTCCTTTGTGATCCCATTCTCTTTCCTTCCTTTCCAAGAGATGTCCCAAAACCCATTGCTATGCATAATGGTCCATGGATGCAACACTAGACTAGTGAGTTTGGCCCTAACACCTCATTGTAGAAACAACCAAAAGAGAAAGGAACCACGCTTGTACTTGAGACAACTTTAATTGCATCGGCACTACCTAATAGTAGAATCACTAGACTACACAATCAAGGTTCTTCCTCTTCTCATCCAACTTTGAAGTAGATTCAACATAGATGCACTATAATTTTGGATTGTTTGAGATATAGTAGGTAATGAATTGCTCAAAGATATTTTTATAAATAACTCCTTGTATGAATTAGAGAGATTATATATATTTCCTTTGTAAATGCACTTTAGTGACATTATATACATGGTAGATACCTATGGGAAATTAAAAGTAGAAAATGTGACATTCAAAAAATAGCTTGGAAGGGTCCCAAACAACACTCTTGGAAGCATGATGACATAATGATATCGATGACACTTTGGGACATAACTTTGACTCTAAAAAGAGAGTTAGTAGAGAATAAGAAAGACTTAGTAGAGAACTTGTGACATGTGTTGTTGTAGAGAATGGGGATGACTATATTTTTTCATATATGAACCATTTGGAAGATTTGAACCCCATGTTTGAACTAGAGCACTTCTAACCTTTGGTTGAACACATGCTTAAAACAATCACTAATCGAGTAGCTAAAAAATGGAAGAGAGTGGTATTAGTGACACCATATTTCCCCTCATTTTTCCATTTCCATTTGCATCAAGAGACTTTTCCTAGAGACACGATGACAAAAGGATCACATTTCATAGTTTCTCACTTACTTCTCAAACAAATTCCCACTTTGAAAAAATTATTGATATTATTCTTAATCAAGAATGTAGTTGAAGATTCAAGTCTTCACACTTAGCCAAATTTATAACCCAACATAGTTGATTCAACCCCTTTCTAGCCTCATGTCAAAATCAAGTGAGCTTCAACAATCGTGTTTGGATATGTTAAGAGTTGAGAATGTAGAAAAATTCTTGGTTACCTCAGCTAAAATAAATTAATAGTGCCACATCCTAGAGTTGAAAATCAACAACACCATCTAATAGTAGTTACTACTCCAATGAATTTTTAATCGATCACGTGGGCCTATAAAGGAATTTTCCATTGATAATTAGAAACTGATACACTATGTTCATTTGTAGAAGTCAACTCAAGATGTATATATTTGTTCCTCTATGATAGATATTTTAGTCACACATCAATTTTTTGAGTCAAATTTTAGTTGGCCCTTTTAATGCACAAGCTCTAGTTATGCCACTGAATGTGATTGAGTTAGTTCACACTCATTTCTTGTTTACAAATGAGTTCTTGTATCAAAACATTGTTGGGTTCACTATTGAATTCATGCAGTAATGCTTCATATTGTATATAGTAAGTTATATATACATTGGACCTTATTTCATGCCAACATTGGTTCCAAACAGTTAATAGTTGATCTCTTCTATGCTAACTCCCTCATATGTATAAATCAATTTTTGGATGATGAACAATTGGTTTTATTTTATGCATTGAAGAGTGCGCCCTAATGGATGATGTCATTAGAAATCACATGGAAAGACATAATCACACATCTAGACTAAGGTAAAGGACTCAAAATGAGGGGTTTCAACACACTGATCCATCACTAGGAGGACCTAAGTGTTTTCCTAGTGTAGGTTGTGTATGGGAAATGCACCATGAAATAATCTACACACCAATATGTGATGGGATATGTGTATGATCAATATGAAGTGTAGAAACCATACACTATGAAGTGTATGGTTTCTACATTTCATAGTGTATGGTGTATGCAAGGTGTATGATTAAAAGTTTCATACTAACAAATACAATATAGAGAAAAGCATGGAAATCACAACCTATGCCTACAGTAGGTTACTACCAAAGAATTTCTGAAGTCATTGTTTGGAGCATGGCATCGAAGGAAGCCAAATGGTTAGAATTTGAGAACTTTTGGTTTTCCATTATATGCATACATTATAGATAGAGGTGAAAAACAATGAATGATAGGAGCACAAAATGTATTATGGTTGGCTATGGTTCAAATGCAACTATTTATAGATTGTATAGCCCAATAGAACATTCAATGATTATAAGTTGAGATGATTTTTTATGAAGTTGCAGTGTTAGTGAAGCATAGCGATAACAACTACAAAGGTACATATCCAGATGGATTGAGAAGTATTGTAAAGTATGAGGATATACATGCATAGCTTTACTAATCCCTGAAATCTTTCAATTTTGAGGAAAAGCCCTTAATTCTAGATCATCCCACATTGTTAATGACAAGTTAATCACCTCATACTTTCAATATTTATGCAAGTTTTGCCACAAAAGATCCAATAAACATATGACATTTTGGAGATTGGTTAGGGATCATTAATTTCAACAACTTCTATTAAAGATCAACACAAGCCTTAGCACTAATTTCCAGTGATCAAATTTGAATATTCCATTTCCCTTCAAGACCTGCCCTTCAAGGATTATTGAGTCTTCATGGCATTAAAGGTCATGAGTGGTTGAAAGGCTATCACTTTATGCATAAAATTGTCATTAAGCAAAAAAATATAATTACTACTACATGGAAATTAAGGGTTTATCAAGAAAATGAAATCAAAGAGAAATATTTCCTTTCCTTAATCCGTAGAGTATATGATAAGGTTTTTGGTGAGTGGTCAAATTCCCTATTTGACACAATTTTTTTTTTGTACCAAAGGGCCTAATAATTAAATTATATCTATTACATTTTGATCATATGCATCAAAAACATCAATCTAGCCTCTTTTGACATTCACAAATTCAATTTAGATAGAAAGGATAAAGTTCTTCGCTCGCATATAACATTGTTTTCCTAAAATTGACAAATTCACTCACGATTTTCATCCATGTTATATGCTTTTCAATCTACATAATTGATGCATTCGAAAATCATCTAACAATTAACTATTGTTTTATGGTAAAGGTCACCTCATACACTAAATACACTTATACATAAAATGTCATCAAATAACTCATCTTGCCTCAAAATTTGATCAATGTCTTTAGTGATAAGGAACAATGCCAATAAGCATAGACGAGTCATGAGACAATACTTGGATGCTCAAGATTAATATTTCTATCACATCACCTTTCCATATACCAATCCCATAACACTTACCATGGAGCTTCTCAGAGCAAAAATTGCTCAATCCTTGGATGGAAACTTGCAAGCCCCTTGTGTTATATGACATTGCTTTGCTAAACACATCGTAATGTCAATGGAATATGCTTGAATGCACTACTTGAATTCCCTTTTGTAATATCCTAGTTTTGACCCCTTAATTGTAATATAATAAATCATGTATTATTTTTTTAATATAGTTTATGAAACAAGAATCAAGCCATGTGGTCTGAGATATAACGATCCCATGTTGTAAATATGGGAGATGCATTGTAAATATTCCAAGTGTGGAGCTCAAGGCAAAGTCCTTACTAGTGAATGCATAAGAGTCCAAGTGGTGGGCTAACTTTACAATGTGTTGGGTATATTTCTTATAAGAAGTTCATGGTTTTGTAAAAAGGGAAACACACAATAATATAAATCCACCCTAATTATTTCTTGAGGGAGAAACAAGGGGACTATGATACCACAATAGGGGAAGAGGAAAGAGGATTTTTGGTTGATTTAGCCTTATCGTTGTCCTTGGGGTACTATCTTTTCTTGCCTATGTATCCTTACAACGTTCCCATCAATCTTTGACTTTTGGGTTGGTCTAAGAAAAAGTCTCATATGTGTCATATCCTGAGGAAGAGAGAGGGGTCTCATGCAAGAAAATGTTTTGCATTGTCTTTCCCATGTAGGATGGTTGGAGAGAAACCATGCTTAGAATTTCCACAATAGTTGAGACAATCCTTTAAACC
>JASDQU010440263.1:14056-26324 GCA_032191745.1 Picea mariana | reverse complement strand
ATGTTGAGAAAAATATTAAAAATAGAATGTCATTGATAATAAAACCATGGGAGGTATAAAAAAATATTGTTTCTTTTGGTTCAAGGGCACATGCATTTCATGAGTATCTCCAAGCTTATTTAAAGAATGAAGAAGGATTCTACATAGATGTTGTTTTACCATTTGGGATAAAAGTCTCAAACATGATAGGATTGAAAAGGAGAGAAGAGGATATGCCTTCTCCAAGTCAAATCAAAAAATTGAATGCACATTAGAAAGAAAAGATCAAGAATTTGAATAACATCGTCCAAGCATGCAACAAAGACATAGTGAAAAGAGAAGAATTATTCAGAAGTATCACAGAGATAGATCTGGAAAAAAGCACTGATGAAGTGAAATATCCTAAGTTAATTCTCAATTCAATGTTTATGAGAAGGAAACAATTTGATGAACAAGTGGAGATATTAAAAGGGTTATCGACTCAAAAATTTAATGGCATAATTGAATATGGTGAAGAAGAGATAGACAATTGGTTGGTTGATTAATCTATGAAAAATAAAGATATCGAGGAGGCAATAAATGTCATTTCTCATGGCCTAAGAGATTTAGAAGGTGAATTATTTAATATCAAAATTAGGCATGAAATAAATGTTGCGCCAATGAAAAATTATATTGAAGATTGGTTTAAGAAGAGAATTGATAAATTAACTAAAGAAGGCAATTGATAAATTAACTTAAGAAGGCCAAGAAACAACCATTGAGATGGTTCCTATAACCACCAACGAGGAAAATAAAATGACAACAAAAAGCAAGTAAAAGAAGGAGAGACCATCATAGTGAGTTTATGCTGATCACATCTTGTTTTCTTTATCAGGTTTTCATCCAGTTACTCTGATTCTTTGAATAGAAAGGTTTAATCGAAATCTGATAACTTCTCCCGGTATCTTATAGGTCTTGCTACTCTTTCATCGCCCACCATATTATCTCCACATACTTCTTGTTTATATTTTCTTTTATTGTCCATGGGAGCCCCAATCCCCGTCCTCTAGAAAAATGCATTTTAATTTCAAAGATTTGTAATAGACTTTAATATTTCTCAGAAGTCTAAGGAAAACTAATTCAGGATCAATTTTGATGGAATTTTATAACTCTGGGTTTTGAGTATAAAATATTTGAGATTGATCTATCAATTTCTTCATTTGAGCTCCACATGTGTTTACTCTATCAAATTTCTCTTATGTGTACAGACCACTTTCATTTATTTTTATGTGATAAAAAATATTTAGTTTAACTATGATAGATGTGAGGAAATTATGCTTATATTTCTCAAATATGTGATGCATGAGGTTCCTGGTCATCTTTCAGGAATTCTCTTTCAAAACAAAACATTTAATTTTTTTCAACCTTTATATTTCTTTGAATACCACGGTGGAATTTCTCAAAGTCCTATATTATTTTGAAAATATAGAATTCAAAGAGTATCATAAAACATAGAGGAGTACCACCTCTATAAAAACATAGGGGAATTTTTATCCCCATGAGGTTGTCATTTCAGTCTTGACATATTCAAGCATCCACATTTTTGGCGAGCATATTGGGGAACTAATTGAAAATTTGAAATTTGGTTTAGCGTCTTTTGAAAAAATACATGACTTTTCCCCAGGTTGATCATCCCTGCCTAGAAATTGGATTGAATAATCAACGAAGCATCTTGCATCAACCATATAATTTGGTAATAACGACATCTGAGAGTAGGGAAGAATTGGAAACATATTGGCAGACATTGGTCCAAGAGGAAGAAAGAGAAATCCTTCGTATACAAAGAAGAGAGGAAAAACAACACTAAAGAAATGAAAGACAAGCTTGAAGAGAAAAAGAACAAGGTCATAATTGAAGTTGGAAAAATACAAGGGACATATTACCAAAAGTAAAAGCAAGAAACTCTGTCTTCTAGGAAGTGGAAAACATATTCTTGAAATATATCCAAAACTAGTGGGAAGAAATGAAGAACCACGAGAAGAACCACAAAGAGAACCTCATGAAGAAAGACAAGGAGGTGGAGGAGGTGGTGGAAGAAATCAAGAAGGACTAATATTTGGAAATCAAAGAAGATTAATATATTACCCCCTCAATCTTCGAGGTGATAAACATGGCCTCCCTATTATCCCTAAGGGGAATTTGAAAGAATTTTTCGGAGACAAAACAATTAATGCCAAAAGACACCTTGATTTATTTCTTGATGTTTGTGATTTTCATCATGTTGAATATGACAATGTGATGGTAAGATTTTTTCTTCAAACCTTATCAGGACGATCCTGTGAATGGTATATGACATTACCCAATAGGTCAATTGGTTCATTTAATGACCTCGAAGCCATGTTTTTTACTATGTTCACTCCCCCAATTGCATAGCATACCCTTCTCACTAATTTCACACAGATTGATTTGGGGAATAATGAGAGAATATGAGAATTTAATCTTAGATTCAATAAAACTCTGAGTAAGATTCTAGAATATAAAATTTTGAATGACCCAATGATACTTGGTTGTTATAAGAATGTGATTCCCCCAAATGTAAAATATGCTATCAGAACATCCCAGATGGATACCTTGGAGGAATAAATGATGAAGTCCATGGAGATGGAAGAAATTATGATTGAGACAGGTGATGACCTCAATATTATCCTGGGAAAAGTATAGAGGAAGTTGGGAATCCTAAGTATCGATGATCAAGAAGCCTCTAGTTTGAGAAAGAACGAAGAGAAAAAGAAGCGACCGATCCAAAATCAACCCACTAGAGGAGGGTTTATTTAAGGGAACCATACCATATGTGAAGGTAGACCCTATTTCGGCACAAGAAACTAAGAAAAGAATTGATATTGCACAAATGAATAGAACCATCAAGAAAATGAAAAATGAGATAACCAGATTAAGAAGGGGTTATAATTATGTAGAAAATCAAAGAATTCTAGTCCAAGAAAAAAGAAGGATCCCTCCCCATGAAAAAAGAGCAAGGTTTGAAAACACTGATAATCAACAAAGACAAAGGTTTCCCAGGAAACCAATGCCAAATGCAGTTGTTCTGGATGATATATATGATGAGAAAATAGTTGAGCAAGGGAATGATTATTTACCTGATGAAAGTTTTGAAACTATACAAGTGGATGGATGCGAGACGTCCATGTATATGTTTGAAGAAGGAGACAATGACCCTGACTCGCAATATAATGCTACACAAACATGAGTGTTTGTAAATAAATCCAAAAATAAAGATGATTCTGGAAAAGAAAAGGAGAGAATTAAAGAAAAAGATAAAGAAAAGGTGAATGAGAAAGAGGCCAATTAAGATAACATTGGAAGCAAGAAGCAACACCTAATGTCAAATCCTCCCTAGATGAAATACAATATTGTAGAGGATTTGAGTAAGTAGAGGATAACTCTTCCTTTTATAGAAGTGGTAAAGACCCCTCAAAAAAGAGAAAATATTTTGAGATTGTTGGATGATCCATTTGGAATAATGGAGGTTGTTGTTACAAGTCCAAAGCAAAGCTAGAACACATCAATCATCAAGTTGAGAGGTAAAGTCCCACATTTTCACATTTCAATTGAAAATCATGATGTTTCACTTCATAATTGTTTAGTTGACACTGGCGTGACCAATAATATTATGCCACTAGAGGTCATGGAGGCATTGGGTATGAGTTGCACCAAATATTAAGAAACAGGTGAAATCATATATGAAATTGATTCCAAACATGTGCCAACTTATGGGGAAATCAAATATTTTTATGCTTGCATCACGATGACTCCCCATATCATTACAGTTTTCAATATTGTTGTGGTAGATCTTCCTCCTTCATATGGAGTTGTCTTAGGAAGAGATTGGTCATCTATGATTGGGGGGTACATAATGAATGATGGAAGTTGCATGATGCTTCCAGACAGGGATGATTTTAGGGGCTAAATTTCGCTCATGGGCTAATTTTCCATGGTTTTTCCAAAAACGAGATTCGTTATTTTAAAAATGATTCGCCCAAATTCTATAGGATAAAATTATTTTACCTTAAAAATCGCCAAAATTTTATAAAAACTATACAAAATCCTTAGAAATTTGAATATTTTTACAAAAATATCGCCAATCATTTATAGTTGGCATATGAAGAATTAGTAACCTTCGCTAAGGTTTCTACATTTTAAAATAAATTTCCATCCTTAAAATCATCCCTTCTTTCAGATAAAGAAGGAGCAATGATTAAGGTCCATCGTGAACCTGAGAGGTCGTTTTCCTTAAAAAAGAATGATAATGAACTAATGGAATATTATATAGATGCTGGAATTCAAAGCTATGCTATCCTAGACATGGATCAGATTGAAGAAGTGGAGAATCAAAAGAATTAGTTTAAAGGTTACTAGAGGATGTGATTTGATGGAGGTTGCTCAAGTTCTGGGAGTGGAGTTGTAATCGTCCTTATAAACCCATAAAATATTGTGCATCCACATGCTATCAAACTTGAATTTGTGTGCACCAATTATGAGGTGGAATATGAGGCTTTGATTCAAGGAATGATTCTCGCACGAGAAATGAAGATAGAACATTTAATTGTGACTAGCGACTCTGAGTTGGTAATAAATCAAGTTACCCAGAGATATAAGATTAAAAAGGAAAGACTCAAATTATATTTCAACAGATTTAATGAATTTATGGAAGCCTTCAGCTCTTTCAACATCTCTTTCATCCCAAGGGATAAAAATAAGAAGGAATATTCATTACCTTTGGCGGACTCACTATCGAACCTAGATGATGTTCAAAGCAAAATATCTTTTCAAGTAAAAAGAATATTCCGACCTTCTCTACCTAACAATCAGGAGTATTTACAAGTATTAGAGAATGATGAAGAATTGGAATTTTTTTTGATGAATGATAATGAATACAACGATATTGACATAATTGTTTTCCTAAGGAATTGTATTAAATCTGAGTCTCTTTTTATAAGAGACGATCATGCTAAAAACCTCTTGGAAGAAGTATCACTCTAAAAAGTCCAAGAAACAAGAAATATTAATATTGGAAATTATAGTTCTCCAAAATATGTCAATTTAGGAGTTGATTGCGCAATTGACAAAGTTGATCAATATGTTGCACTATTTAAAGAATATATTGATGTGTTCGCATGGAGTTATGGCAATTTTAAGGCATATGGTAAAACAATATTTAAACACATTATTCCATTGAGAGAAGGGTCAAATCTTGTCAAGAAAAAGATAAGGAAAATGAACCCCAAATTAAAACCATTGGTAAAGGTTGAATTGGAAAAATTGAAGAAAGTTGGAATGATATACCCCATTAGACATTCTGACTGGATTTCAAATCCCATGATTGTGAGAAACAATACTGGGGATATTCAGATGTGTGTAGATTTTAGGGACCTTAACAAATCAAGTGTAAAGGATACGTATCCTTTGACTAACATGGAGTTTCTTCTCCAACAAGTCACGGGATGAACTTGCATGACCATGTTAAATGGTTTTTTTTGGGTATAATAAAGTCCTAGTTGTTGAGGAAGACAGAGAAAATACAACTTTCATAACACCTTGGGAGACATATGCATATGCTCAGATGCCCTTTGGTTTGAAAAATGCTGGAGATACATTTCAAAGGGATATGGATCATGATTTTTAGGGGTTGATATGAAAATTCATGGTGGACTACCAAGATGATTTAATGGTACACTAAAAAACAAGGAGGGATCACATTCATCACATGAAGAAATTTTTTGACAGGTGTAGGTTATATGGTGTTTCTTTAAATCCAAAAAAATGTAACTAAAGGATAAGTATTGGGTCATATTATGTGCAAGGAAGGAATATATATCGATCCAGAGAGAGTTAAATCTATAAATGAACTCATCCCCCCATCATCTAAGAAGGGAGTTCAGTCATTTTTTGGCAAAATCAACTTTGTATGCAGATTTGTCCCTAACTATGCAAGTATTGTGAAGCTGATCAAGTACTTGTTGAAAAAAGACCAAAGGTTTGAATGGACCATGGAAACACGATAATTTTTTAATAATATAAAAAAGGAAATCACTACATCTCCAGTCCTCACTACCCCAGATTTTCAAAGAGACTTCATCATTTATTCATTCGCTACCAAAACAATTGTGGCATTTGTTCTTACTCAAAGAAATGCCAAGGGTGAATAGTTTCCAATTAGTTTCATGTGAAAGACCCTTCATGATTATGAATTAAGATATTCAAAATTGGAGAAGCAAGCCCGGTCTCTTGTAAAATTAGTGGCACAATTTCATACTTATATATTAAATTCTCATGTCACTGCATATGTTCCATCCTCTCTTGTGAAGATGATTTTAAATTAGGAATTGAGAGAAGGAAAATGGGAAAACTAACTATCAAAGATTCAAGAGTATCATATTGAAATTAAACCTTTAAAAGCAGTTAAAGGACAAGGTTTATGTAATCTCATTGAAAATAGTGATTCTTTGGATGGAGTAATTTCAATTTCAGTAGGAGAACCCATGGCAGTTTCAGAATGGTATAAAGATATTATATTCCACTTGAGGTCTAGACAATTTCCAGTCACCATGAACCCTAAAGAGAAAAGAACATTGAAAATGAAGTCAAATCAATATGTGTTGATTTTTGATATATTGCTCAGGAGGAACTATGTTGGCATATTGTTGAGATGTGTTGATGAAAGGAAATCTCAAGAATTGTTGAAATAATTTCATGAAGGTATATGTGGTGGAAATTTTGCACCTACTTCCACGACCCATAAAATAATAAGAGATGGGTTTTATTGGCCATCATTTTTTAAGGACCCATATGCTACCATAAGGAAGAGTGTATCTTGTCAACAATTTTCAGGGAAAATGAAAAAAATTGCAATGCCATTACAACCTATATATGTAGAACAACCATTTTCCTAATGAGGAATCTATGTTGTTGGACCATTAAATCCAAAATCAAGCAAATGATATACATATATCCTCACTGATACAGATTATTTTACAAAGAGGAAGGAAGAAGCAACATTAAAAAGGGTTGATTATGAAGAGTTAATTAAGTTTATCAAAGATAATATTTTGTCAAGGTTTAGCGTCCCAGAAAAATTCATTACTGGCAATGGCTCATTTTCGTTGGTTCAAAATTTACAGAATTTTGTGGAGAATATGGGATTGTTATGGGGTAGTCACCAAATTATTATTCACAAGGGAATGGTCTTGCAGAATCCACCAATAAGACACTCATTTAGATATTGAAGAAAACTATTGATAAGAACCAAAGGAATTGGCATTTGAAATTGACATATGCTTTGTGGGAGAGAAGAATGACTCTGAAAGACAACACTAGGATGTCTCTGTATACGTTGGATTATGGGAAAGAGGCTAAAATGCCAATTATCCTCAAGCTAAATGCCTTGACTTGTGTAGTTAATACAGAGGATGTAGAAGATAGTTCACCTATGCAAAAGAGAGTGGACCAATTATTGAAATTGGATGAAGAATGAAGTAAAGCCTTCAATAGAACTTCTCAAAGGAAACAAATTATCAAAAAACATTTTAATAAGAGAGCAACTGTAAAGAATTTTCAAAACGGTGAATTGGTGTTACTTTAGAAAAAAGATAAAGAAAAACAATCGATGCACAAAAAATTTGAATTACTTTGGATTGGACCATATATCATTGAAAATATACTTGTTGTTAATGCTTATATGCTCAAAGATATGAAGGGTAAAATGTTAATTCTTCTTGTTAATGGGCAACATTTGAAAAGTTTCTTTGCCCAAATTTTTTTCATTTCCTTGTACATAATTTTATTTATTTATTTTGTACATCCTTACCTTTCAACCCCATATCCCAAAGGATAGAATCATATGATCATGAAGATTTTGGATTCTTGATAATGTTGACACCCAAAAGCACAATGTGAGTTACATGCATGGAAATTGGTTGCAATGCCTTATTATTTATATACATACATATTAATAATATACTAGATAAGTGGGAACCCTTTGTTTAAATCATGGTAAAAAAAAAATGTTTCTTTGAATGGCGTTCAAGACAAATTTACAAAACAATTTTATAGTTTGAGAAAAAGAAACAAGTTTGAACAAGTTTTCACGTGCAATCAATGATGATAAGAGTCAGAAATTTAAAAGTCAAAATAAAGTTTGAAGTGACAAGCACTTTGGTTATAACTGCTATACATCTACTTTGGCATATGATTAAAATTTGAACTTCAACTCACAGACACATTGGTTATGACATATTGTGTTCATGGCATATTGTGTTCATGGTATTGGTTATGTTTGGTGGACAATAGTTACGGTTAATGAAATTGTTTTGAGGTAAATTCGATCTTTGCAAATTGGAACTTGTTAGAAGTGAATATGGGATGCATTATGTTATGGTGCTGGTATGAAAACTATGGTGTAGGGGGGTTTTCATTTCAAATTGGCAAAGTGGAAGTGACATGTTGGATTTGAATATGGTTGATTAATGAATTTAATGAAGGACTAGATGCGCTCCATCCTAGATATGGTTGATAGCAATTAATGGGAGGCTAGAGAAGCGACATGCATTTACTGCATGATGTTCTTACCCCACCTAGAGCTCACCACCCTCACATTGTTGCAAATTTTTGTTTTCTCTGGTTAGTTTTCCTTTGTTTGACTCGACTGTTGGGAGAATAGTGGAGGTCTTTGTTTTATTTTTGGCACTTTACTCATAGGTATGGTGACTCTCGCCCTTTCATTCATCATTGTAACTGTGCTCTGAATAGAATTTCTATGTTGGATCTTAGAATTTGCATATAGGTTATTTTCTTTCTGAAAGATATAGTGGCTAAATGTATGTTATGTATGTGCAAATGATATTGGTTGGCATTTTTCATATTTTAAGTTGGAATTTGTTTAATGCTCCTTCATGTTGAGGTTATTTGGTTATGGATGCGCCTGAGGTGGATGACTGGTTATTATTTCTCCTTGTTGTTGATAGAATTTATGGACTTTTTTTTTTAAGCACATGTCTCGTGGTAGAATCCTGGAGGGTTTTTATAGTAAAAAAATAAAAAATGTAGTCAGGTTCTGGGTTCTTTTAATGTGGTTATTCTTACCTCCTACTTAATCAACGAGAGGCTTGTGGCCCTGTCGAGTTTCTGTTCCATAGTGTTTGAATGTATGCAAAGTCAGTTTTTTGCCTTGCGGCCAGCATGGAAGAGACTGTGTCAAACTTTGTTGTAAAAATGATGAAGGTTTTTGTTTCATTTTACAAACCCCACTTGCAGAATTGTCACACCCACTTGACCGTTCAGACCGCGTTCTTCCTTGTTGTGACTATTGTAAACTCGAACTTGGGTTTTGAAATGGTTATGAGTTGACCCGCAAGTATATATATTTGTTACTTGCATTCAATCTTGGTTTGTTGGTTGACTACCTACAGTGGTTTTGGTCGATTTTGAAGGCTGTATAGTGAATAAATAAAAGACCACCAGGGTTTTGAACCTAGCCTATCACATAGAAATTACTGAAAGTTGTGATAGCAGCCTCGTATGTTGAAGAGTTGTTGGCTTATGTTACACTCCATTGCACATTTGATGCAGTCTGGTGTTAATTATTGGAATTCTTATGTTGATAGTCTATCTTATAAAAACAAATCTACAAATAAAAATAAATAATATTGCATAGTGGGAAGAAATTGGTTATAATGGTTTTGGCTCGATGATGTTTGGAGTCGTTTGATTTTTTATAAAAGGAAATAGTAACCAAATAATAAATAGAAGGTCTTGAACCCATTCCATTGTACAGAAATTAAAATTGGTTTGATATAAATGATTAAGGTCGATGGCATGTTCTTTTCTTTGGCCTCCCTATGTCTATTCTAAGCGATCTGGATATGGTTGTTGTTAGTTGGAATTATGAACAAACTGCCTGTAAATTGTGTTGTTGTTTGATCAAACATGTATGAAAAAAAAGGTGTAAATTAAATGGCGGAGTTTGACAATCCTGGAGTTCTGCTTTGGGTTTGATAAGGAATTTGTTGTGTCTTGAATATTAAGATTGCCTACAGTGAAAAAATTGTTTTTTTGGCAATTGGGGATATATCATTTTAAAGAAAAATGTTATTTTATATAATGGAACAATATCCATCTCATTTCCCATTCATTATACCACTTTTTTCTCCTTACAATCCCACCATATTCCCAAATTCATTTTAATTCTCTGTTATGTTATTATGAATTGCATTTTAAAACAAGTAATAAAAAGGAAAAGGAAGTGATTGGTGTTTGAAATTTGGAAATGGGAATATTGTTTTTATGGAAGCTGCATCTATGCTTTCTTGTACAGTATCCGCTAGTGGTTCCCGTCCATGCTACCGCTTTGCACTCATTATAAATACTTTATATTCCCAATATCCCTATCATTCCCTGTTCAATAGCAATTGGTTATTGATTTGAGTAGTATGATGAATATATGGATTGCATGTGCTTATGTTGTGACTAATAGAACCAACCTTTGATTTTATTTAGGTATGGTATTGATGCATGGACTATCAATTGTTTTCATAACTAATTGGAACATTGCTTCATGATGATTTTCTTCAGCAAAGGCAGTAATGGCAGAGGAAATAGAGGTAGATGAAATTGGCAAAGAGGTCATAGAAGACCTCGGTTTTCCATACATTTCGATGTCGATCCAAAAGAATTGAATCATCTTTTTCAAGCTGGGTTCTTCAACCTAGTTGGCCATGGGATCCTCCATCCCTAACCTAAAATACCTCCCTTCCAAGAACATCAAAACTTTTCAAGTATTCGAGTCCCTCCTCATGTATCAATGCAACTAGAACCACTTGCCAACAATGGTTGTAAAAATATTGTCCACCATCTTGTTGTTCATCACCACGGTTGTACTACTACTTCTTTACCATTAACCCCTCCACCACCACCAAAGAATCAAACTTCCCAAGCTGATCAAGTTGTCTCACCCGTGCATTCATCTCATTCTAGTAAGAGGTTAAATACCGATGTTCCCGAGCATGTGCAGGATAAAGGAAAAGGGGTGGAAACTTCCTCCAAATCATCCAAAGAGTCCTCTAATCTTTGTCCTTCCGCCTTCATCTTAAAAATGATTGTTCTCATGTTATCAATGCAATTCAACCTCAAGGTTCCAATCAGACTAAGTCTACCACAGAGAGATCAAAAGAGGATAACATTGAAAAGAGGCCAAATGCCTCTCATAGTAAATATGGTTTTTGATGATGTTTAAATGTTAATTTTTATGTTGAATTTAGTCCTTTCACTTTGACAATATTTTAGACAACAAGCTTATATTTAGGCACGTTTTTTTGGAGAGCATAGATATAATGCTATTTTTGGATATGGTCATATTATATTTTTTTTTTTTGTAAATAAGAGGTAAGATTATATTAAGATCCTTCAAAAGTCTAAAACAGATTCCTAAAATACAGTGATGACCAGGCTATAGTTACTAGACTGCCCCAGAGTGGGGAAACCAGTCCAGCCAACCCATCTAGTTCCGTGAGCAAACAAATCATAATATAAACTAACGACAAGAGAAAGCATACTGTTTGTCTTTTAGGACTAGAATCTAAGTAACCATACATACACTAAGATTAGACACCTGGCTGGTAGGTAGGCCATGTGGCTGGAAGGTCGCCTGACCAAGGCTCTTCCTCGATATACGTCACTCCATAGTCCCATTGCTCGCTGGCCTCTTCTTTGCATGCAGGTTCCTCGATGCCGTCCTTTCGCTTCTCCCGCTCCCGGTCTGATTCCATGGGATTCTGCATCTTGTCTTGAGTTCCCTCTTTATCGGCTTCAGGGTTCTCCATTGAGCTGGTATCTACAGGCTTCACGAATAAGGCCTCGTGCATAGAAGATATAATTTGCAAGAAGCTTGCCACCTTGGCTTCCATTGCCTGTATGCGATACTGTAGGTCTGCTACCTCGCTCCGAAGCTCAAAAACTAGATCATGTAAGGCAGACAGAATTTCTGTGAATTGTACTCTATCAACGGTCTCAGGGAGACAAGGACCTGTGCGGTTGAGCTTGCTGTGATGAGAAGGACCACCATCCGAATTGCCCAAAGGGTTGTGGGAAGGAATAGAGGTGGACATAAGTGCTGAGGGAACTTGAGACAGCTGCAAAATTGAAATTGGTGTGCGAGAAATGATGGCCATGGAGTTGAGCTCCGAGGCGCGCAATGAGACAGGGATGGATTGAGACTGCTGGTGAGGGGAGGAGTCGGTGG
>JASDQU010440263.1:0-14022 GCA_032191745.1 Picea mariana | reverse complement strand
CTAACAATCAGGAGTATTTACAAGTATTTGAGAATGATAAAGAATTGGAATTTTTTTTGATGAATGATGATGAATATGACGATATTGACATAATTGTTTTCCTAAGGAGTTGTATTCAGTCTGAGTCTCTTTTTATAAGAGACGATCATGCTAAAAACCTCTTGGAAGAAGTATCACTCTGAAAAGTATAAGAAACAAGAAATATTAATATTGGAAATTATAGTTCTCCAAAATATGTCAATTTAGGAGCTGATTGCGCAATTGACGAAGTTGATCAATATGTTTCACTATTTAAAGAATATATTGATGTGTTCGCATGGAGTTATGGGGATTTTAAGGCATATGGTAAAACAATATTTAAACACATTATTTCGTTGAGAGAAGGGTCAAATCTTGTCAAGAAAAAGATAAGGAAAATGAACCCCAAATTAAAACCATTGGTAAAGGTTGAATTAGAAAAAATGAAGAAAGTTGGAATGATATTCGAATGTGTGTAGATTTTAGGGACCTTAACAAATCAAGTGTAAAGGATACATATCCTTTGACTAACATGGAGTTTCTTCTCCAACAAGTCACGGGATCAACCTGCATGACCATGTTAAATGGTTTTTTTTGGGTATAATAAAGTCCTAGTTGTTGAGGAAGACAGAGAAAATACAACTTTCATAACACCTTGGGAGACATATGCATATGCTCAGATGCCCTTTGGTTTGAAAAATTCTGGAGCTACATTTCAAAGGGATATGTATCATGATTTTGAGGGGTTGATAGGAAAATTCATGGTGGACTACCAAGATGATTTAACGGTACACTAAAAAACAAGGAGGGATCACATTCATCACATGAAGAATTTTTTTGACAGGTGTAGGTTATATGTTGTTTCTTTAAATCCAAAAAAATGTAACTAAAGGATAAATATTGGGTCATATTATGTGCAAGGAAGGAATATATATCGATCCAGAGAGAGTTAAAGCTATAAATGAACTCATCCCCCCATCATCTAAGAAGGGAGTTCAGTCATTTTTTGGCAAAATCAACTTTGTATGCAGATTTGTCCCTAACTATGCAAGTATTGTGAAGCTGATCAATTACTTGTTGAAAAAGGACCAAAGGTTTGAATGGACCATGGATACATGAGAATTTTTTAATAATATAAAAAAGGAAATCACTACATCTCCAGTCCTCACTAGCCTAGATTTTCAAAGAGACTTCATCATTTATTCATTCGCTACCAAAACAGTTGTGGCATTTGTTCTTACTCAAAGAAATGCCAAGGGTGAATAATTTCCAATTAGTTTCATGCGAAAGACCCTTCATGATTATGAATTAAGATATTCAAAATTGGAGAAGCAAGTCCGGTCTCTTGTAAAATTAGTGGCGCAATTTCATACTTATATATTAAATTCTCATGTCATTGCGTATGTTCCATCCTCTCTTGTGAAGATGATTTTAAATTAGGAATTGAGAGAAGGAAAATGGGAAAACTAACTATCAAAGATTCAAGAATATGATATTGAAATTAAACCTTTAAAAGTAGTTAAAGGACAAGGTTTATGTAATCTCATTGCAAATAGTGATTCTTTGGATGGAGTAATTTCAATTTCAGTAGGGGAACCCATGGTAGTTTCAGAATGGTATAAAGATATTATATTCCACTTGAGGTCTAGACAATTTCCAATCACCATGGACCCTAAAGAGAAAAGAACATTGAAAATGAAGTCAAATCAATATGTGTTGATTTTTGATATATTGCTCAGGAGGAACTATGTTGGCATATTGTTGAGATGTGTTGATGAAAGGAAATCTCAAGAATTGTTGAAAGAATTTCATGAAGGTATATGTGGTGGAAATTTTTCACCTACTTCCATGACCCATAAAATAATAAGAGATGGGTTTTATTGGCCATCAGTTTTTAAGGACCCATATGCTACCATAAGGAAGAGTGTATCTTGTCAACAATTTTTAGGGAAAATGAAAAAAATTGCAATGCCATTACAACCTATATATGTAGAACAACCATTTTCCTAATGAGGACTCGATGTTGTTGGAACAATAAATCCAAAATCAAGCAAAGGATATACATATATCCTCACCGCTATAGATTATTTTACAAAGAGGAAGGAAGAAGCAACATTAAAAAGGGTTGATTATGAAGAGTTAATTAAGTTTATCAAAGATAATATTTTGTCAAGGTTTAGCATCCCAGAAAAATTCATTACTGGCAATGGCTCATTTTCATTGGTTCAAAATTTACAGAATTTTGTGGAGAATATGGGATTGTTATGGGGTAGTCATCAAATTATTATCCACAAGGGAATGGTCTTGCAGAATCCACCAATAAGACACTCATTCAGATATTGAAGAAAACTATTGATAAGAACAAAAGGAGTTGGCATTTGAAATTGACATATGCTTTGTGGGAGAGCAGAATGACTCTGAAAGAAAACACCAAGATGTCTCTGTATACGTTGGATTATGGGAAAGAAGCAAAAATGCCAATTATCCTCAAGCTAAATGCCTTGACTTGTGTAGTTAATACAGAGGATGTAGAAGACAGTTCACCTATGCAAAAGAGAGCGAACCAACTATTGAAATTGGATGAAGAACGAACAAAATCCTTCAATATAACTTCTCAAAGGAAACAAATTATCAAAAAGCATTTTAATAAGAGAGAAACCGTAAAGAATTTTCAAAAGGGTGAACTGGTGTTACTTTAGAAGAAAGATAAAGAAAAACAATCGATGCACAAAAAATTTGAATCACTTTGGATTGGACCATATATTATTGAAAATATACTTCTTGTTAATGCTTATATGCTCAAAGATATGAAGGGTAAAATGTTAATTCTTCTTGTTAATGGGAAACATTTGAAAACTTTCTTTGCCCAAAATTTTGTCATTTCCTTGTACATAATTTTATTTATTTATTTTGTACATCCTTACCTTTCAACCCCATATCCCAAAGGATAGAATCATATGATCATGAAGATTTTGGATTCTTGATAATGTTGACACCCAAAAGCACAATGTGGGTTACATGCATGAAAATTGGTTGCAATGCCTTATTATTTATATACGTACATATTAATAATATACTAGATAGGTGGGAACCCTTTGTTTAAATCATGGTAAAAAAAATGTTTCTTTGAATGGCGTTCAAGACAAATTTACAAAACAATTTTACAGTTTGAGAAAAAGAAACGAGTTTGAACAAGTTTTCATGTGCAATCAATGATGATAAGGGTCAGAAATTTAAAAGTCAAAATAAAGTTTGAAGTGACAAGCACTTTGGTTATAACTGCTATACATCTACTTTGACATATGATTAAAATTTGAACTTCAACTCACACACACATTGGTTATGACATATTGCATTCATGGCATATTGTGTTCATGGTATTGGTTATGTTTGGTGGACAATAGTTATGGTTAATGAAATTATTTTGAGGTAAATTCGATCTTTGCAAATTGGAACTTGTTAGAAGTGAATATGGGATGCATTATGTTATGGTGCTGGTATGAAAACTATGGTGTAGGGGGGTTTTCATTTCAAATTGACAAAGTGGAAGTGACATGTTGGATTTGAATATGGTTGATTAATGAATTTAATGAAGGACTAGATGCGCTCCATCCTAGATATGGTTGATAGCAATTAATGGGAGGCTGGAGAAGCGACATGCATTTACTGCACGATGTTCTTACCCCACCTAGAGCTCACCGCCCTCACATTGTCGCACATTTTTGTTTTCTCTGGTTAGTTTTCCTTTATTTGACTCGACCGTTGGGAGAATAGTGGCAGTCTTTGTTTTATTTTTGGTGCTTTACTCATAGGTATGGTGACTCTTGCCCTTCCATTCATCATTGTAACTGCACTCTGAATAGAATTTCTATGTTGGATCTTAGAATTTGCATATCGGTTATTTTCTTTCTGAAAGATATAGTGGCTAAATGTATGTTATGTATGTGCAAATGATATTGGTTGGCATTTTTCATATTGCAAGTTGGAATTTTTTTAATGCTCCTTCATGTTGAGGTTATTTGGTTATGGTTGTGCCTGGGGTGGATGACTGGTTATTATTTCTCCTTGTTGTTGATAGAATTTATGGATTTTTTTTTTTTCAACACATGTCTCGTGGTAGAATCCTGGAGGGGTTTTATAGTAAAAAACTAAAAAATGTAGTCAGGTTCTGGGTTCTTTTAATGTGGTTATTCTTACCTCCTGCTTAATCAACGAGAGACTTGTGGCCCTATCGAGTTTTTGTTCCACAGTGTTTAAATGTATGCAAATTCAGTTTTTTGCCTTGTGGACACCATGGAAGAGACTGTGTCAAACTTTGTTGTAAAAATGATGAAGGTTTTTGTTTCATTTTACAAACCCCACTTGCAGAATTGTCACACCCACCTGACCGTTCAAATCACATTCTTCCTTGTTGTGACTATTGTAAACTCGAACTTGGGTTTTGAAATGGTTATGAGTTGACCCGAAAGTATATATATTTGTTACTTGCATTCAATCTTGGTTTGTTGGTTGACTACCTATGGTGGTTTTGGTCGATTTTGAAGGCTGTATAGTGAATAAATAAAAGAGCACCAGGGTTTTGAACCTAGCCCGTCACATAGAAATTATTGAAAGTTGTGATAGTAGCCTCGTATGTTAAAGAGTTGTTGGCTTATGTTACACTCCATTGCGCGTTTGATGCAGTCTAGTGTTAATTGTTGGAATGATTATGCTGATCGTCTATTGTATAAAAAGAAATCTGTAAATAAAAATAAATAAAATTGCATAGTGGGAAGAAATTGGCTATAATGTTTTTGGCTCGATGATGTTTGGAGTCATTTGATTTTTTATAAAAGGAAATAGTAACCAAATAATAAATAGAAGGTCTTGAACCCAGTCCATTGTGCAGTAATTAAAATTGGTTTGATATAAATGATTAAGGTCGATGGAATGTTCTTTTCTTCGGCCTCCCTATGTCTGTTCTAAGTGATCTGGATATGGTTGTTGTTAGTTGGAATTATGAACAAATTGTCTGTAAATTGTGTTGTTGTTTGATCAAACATGCATGAAAAAAAAGGGTGTAAGTTAAATGGCAGAGTTTGACAATCCTGGAGTTCTTCTTTGGGTTTGATAAGGAATTTGTTGTGTCTTGAATATTGAGATTGCCTACAGTTAAAAAATTGTTTTTTTGGCAATTGGGGATATAACATTTTAAAGAAAAATGTTATTTTATATAATGGAACAATATCCATCTCATTTCCCGTTCATTATACCACTTTTTTCTCTTTACAATCCCACCATATTCCCAAATTCATTTTAATTCTCTAGTATGTTATTATGAATTGCATTTTAAAAGAAGTAATAAAAAGGAAAAGGAAGTGATTGGTGTTTGAAATTTGGAAATGGAAATATTGTTTTTATGGAAGTTGCATCTGTGTTTTCTTGTACAGTATCTTCTAGTGGTTCCCGTCCATGCTACCGCTTAGCACTCATTATAAATCTCTCATATTCCCAATATCCCTATCATTCCCTATTCAATAACAATTGATTATTGATTTGAGTAGTATGATGAATATATGGATTGCATGTGCTTATGTTGTGACTGATAGAACCAACCTTTGATTTTATTTAGGTATGGTATTGATGCATGGACTATCAATTGTTTTCATAACTAATTGGAACATTGCTTCAGGATGATTTTCTTCAGCAAAGGCAGTAATGGCAGAGGAAATAGAGGCATATGAAATTGGCAAAGAGTTCATAGAAGACCTCGGTTTTCCATACATTTCGATGTCGATCCAAAAGAATTGAATCATCTTTTTCAAGCTGGGTTCTTCAACCTAGTTGGCCATGGGATCCTCCATCCCTAACCTGAAATACCTCCCTTCCAAGAACATCAAAACTTTTCAAGTATTTGAGTCCCTCCTCATGTATCAGTGCAACTAGAACCACCTGCCAATGATGGTTGTAAAAATATTGTCCACCATCTTGTTGTTCATCACCACGGTTGTCCTACTACTTCTTTACCATTAACCCCTCCACCACCACCAAAGAATCAAACTTCCCAAGATGATCAAGTTGTCTCACCCATGCATTCATCTCATTCTAGTAAGAGGTTAAATACCGATGTTCCCAAGTATGTGCAGGATAAAGGAAAAGGGGTGGAAACTTCCTCCAAATCATCCAAAGAGTCCTCTAATCTTTGTCCTCCCGCCTTCATCTTAAAAATGATTGTTCTCATGTTATCAGTGCAATTCAACCTCAAGGTTCCAATCAGACTAAGGCTACCACAAAGAGATCAAAAGAGGACAACATTGAAAAGAGGCCAAATGCCTCTCACAGTAAATATGGTTTTTGATGATGTTTAAATGTTAATTTTTATGTTGAAGTCAGTCCTTTCACTTTGACAATATTTTAGACAACAAGATTATATTTACGCAGGTTTTCTTGGAGAGCATAGATATAATGCTATTTTTGGATATGGTCATATTATATTTTGCTGATATTTAAATATTTGATTAGAAATATGAGCACGGGAGCCACAAGAGGATATTTGAATCAAATGATTGAGCTTTTCATGTTTGATGATTATTAAAAGAAATAATTGGGATTCACAAGGGGTCCCACCTATTTAGTTATTATTTAATTAGACCCTTATTTATATATACTATTATTATTTATCTCAACCAATTAGTTAAGATAATTTGGCTTAACTAAAGAAAGGTAGTTAAAATACCATAACTTATTGATAAGGAATAAAATCTCAATGAGATGAAGAGACAAGAGGAGAGAATAGAAGTAGAACTACAACCATAAGGTTTTCTCTATACTAGTGAGATACTTTCAATTTTCATTCATTCTGAGTTTACTAGAAGACTTAACCCTGTTTTTGAAAGCAAGGTCATATTGAATGCAACAGGATTCAAAAACTGAATCGCATATTTCAACAACTTGTTTTAAAGGTGTATGATTTATCTTTGGCAGTTTGTGTATTGTTGTTTGTTAATGAATTGAATTTCATGAGTGATAAAGAATATATTACAGAGTCAAGTGAGAATATTTTGTGGCAAGTAGATCCAGATCTTTAGCTTCAATTTTCTTTTTGTTGTCAGAGTCTTTTATATGGTTCCCATCAAAGGCTTCTAAATCTAACTTTGGTCCCTACCTTCGCAGGGGTTTGCAAAGAGAACTCAGTTTTGTATCTCATAATGAAATAAATATAAAAATTAGATTACTGTTTCAATATCACACATGTGTTTTAATGATCCGGTTCACCCTTTTGGTTTTATCCCCATGTACACATTCTTGTAATTTTTGTACACAATCTTATAACTTTTGTTTAAGTTTATTTCTTTTACATCGTTATATATAATATATTAAAACTAGCCTTGGTTCCTTGTACTTAATACCCGTGGATTAATCGATTTTGTTTTAGGCTATAAACCCCAGGTGACATTCCCAACTATCTTGTCTTAGCACGGTAATATATGAAATGCTTGAGTAAGGTTTCCTATATATTTTCCTCAAAAATATTTTGGCGACGATACTGGGGAGATCTTCCATATCTCTTTGGTTGATTTTTCATGATTATATTTCATTTTATGATTTATCTGAATACTCCTTGACTGGTTTGTTTTCCATGAAAGTACCTGTTACAAGACAACCCAACATTGCAAATGGTCTTGATGACCAAACTAGCATTTCCTTGACCTTATTCAACACTATTTTAGAAACTTCTAGTACTTGTGTTGAACTTTAACGCTCTTGTGAAGTAATTGAAAGGGATATAAGTATCTGTGAATGTTGGGAAGCCAGTAAAAGGCAACCCATAAATCAACAATATCCTCCCTTTTCCTAAATCCTTGGTTTTTTTTTCATGTCCTCAAATCCTTGCACCTCTCAAAGGAGAAGAGGATTGCCCCCTGAAGCTACTCCTATTTTTGAAATAGAAAGGAGGAAAATTATTTTATCAACACAAGAAATTTCTCTAAGGAGAACTTTATCTGATTCTTCAGGTTCACCTTTATCACCCATACCTATTACCTTCAACATGACATCTGCGGGTAGTGGTAGTGGAACCGGAGGTGCCTCCTTCTCCCAACCTTATGCTTAATAACTAATTGGTAGTATATACAATCATCAAGTCCCTGTTCAATCCACTACCAACCCTACCAAAGTGATAAAAAAATATTGTATTTTCCAATTTGAGGNTCACAAAAATTTGGACAATTTTCCACTTTTCATAAATTAACTGACCAAGATATATTTATTTCATTTTCTCAACCAATATATAAAAGAATAAATATTTTATTCATTTGTTTAACTTGAATGAATACATAAGATCAATCTTTGAATACATTCAACTTCAAGCAACTATGAGAGACCCAACTCTCTGTTACAAGACCCAGCTTGTAGTTCTTAGATACAACTGATAAATGAGGAATCCAACCCTCATAATAAGTCCCATATTGTTGATCTCAGATCCAACTGATACACGAGGAATCCAATCCTCATACAAGACCCAACTTGTAAACAAGCACCAACTTGATAGAATGAACCTTCATTCAATCCATTATATATAAATATATATACTTCAACAAATTCAACTACTCTACTTCTTCTCACCATTATTTCTTGTTTATATAGTCTTCCAACTGGTGTGAATTTGAAGCATTGTGTCTTTTGATATTTGAACCATTGTACCTTTTCATTTAAATGATAATATTAAACTTAAAATAATATGATTTTTCCTTGTATCCTTTATTCCTAATGCTCATGATTTAACTCTCTTTTAATCATGATTGTGTGTTGGTTCGTTTGTCTTCAAGAGTTTATCATAGACATGGATTGACTCATTATATCATTCTCCTGCTTCTGCTACGTCCTTAGTTCACCAATAGATCATATTCTGTAACGTCCCCATCGTTACGTTTGCACGCGACACAACGGAGCAAGATTGTTTTGACAAAACAAGAGAACAATGATGAGTGCAGCTAGACGACTTAGCTAGTGGTGAGCCCCATGCCCATAGAATAGGCACAAACATCGATGACTCCACACACTGGCACCAAGGAAACTCGGTGAAATATGTGTAGATCATCAAGGAGGGACTTATCTCGCTCTATGTAAACAAGACATGCCTACAAGATAAGGGAGAATCATCCCCCTCTTGACACAATGGCCTGGACGAACAAGACTTAGAACCTCAAGGCGTGCTACCCAACACAAGAAGGCATTTAGCCTAAGCGCCAATAGTAGTTTGCAACAATCAACAACACCCACCCAGATAACTCCGACCGACAAGACGCAAGATGATAACCCTCGATTTAAAAAGGGGGCACAAATGATAGGGGGATTCTTGTTTCATACAAGGCATCCAGTAGGTGAATCGACTAGACCCAACACTCCTTCCAACTCGTCCTAAGGTGAAAGGCACATAAATGTCAATTAGCTAAAGGCTATTAATCGTAATAGTTGATGCATCTATTAACTCTCATCCCTCAGGCTTGCGCAAGGTAATCAGCCATTAAGCCTACCACCTTTAAGTCTAACAGCCCTAATAACCCACCAAATCACTTCTGCCTAACAAGGTAATCCTAGCTCGTTTTAGCAAACCAACCTAACACCTTTGCATCTTTAACCCTAAAACAATTCCTCCTATAACGATCTATACATATATCTACCAGGATCCATTTATTTAAGAGGGTAAAATTAGTTAAGTTGTACAACTAAAAAGGGTTGAATTATAAGTTTCCCCAAGGAAGAGGATTCAGTAAGGTTGTACCTTCCCCAAAACAAGTAAATTCGTTGGCCACAATTTCAGCTAAAGTTGTCCATAAAACATTGCCATTCTAACCTTCGTAAAACTCAACGCTGTCAACTATCAAGACACCTTATATCTACACCATTACTCATAATAATACTACACCCTACTCATAACAATAACACACAATTACTCATAATAATAAAATTGTCGATCTAGCTATTGTAACTGTCCCAACAAATGCGGGCAACACCCAACTCATAAAATATTGATGTCATGCAGCTATCGTTCTAGTCAACCAGTCATACATTCTAGGCTGTCAATCAATCATTAAGACGCTGAGCACTGACATCACTGACCACACCTAAAATGTCAAGACATTAAGGATTTCCACGGTGGCCTGGGATATGATAGAGGAAGGGCAGATACAAGGAAAGGAGAGTCGTAGACTTTGTCCCTCCATATGAGAACGTTGGCAAGGATAACTTCCCACTACACAACAGAGGTGAAACCATTGAAATGCTGGTGACAACCTCCCCTTTTCATACAGTAATTTACTGAAGGCTATTTATTGAGCAAGGAACCTTGTGATAACAAGAGGAAATGCTATGAAAACTTTGCTGCCAAACTAGGTGACAAATCGTAGACAGAAAGGGCATAACCTCTCAACAAATTTAAGTGGAAGGCAGCCAGTATAGGTAGCATAACGTTAGCCAAAAAGGTGAAGAGATTGGCTTAGAATTTCGTGTGGACTATAGGATAAAGCCAATAAGTCAATCAGATATTACAAGGCAGTGGTAACAAGCATAATCTCAGTGGGTACAAAATGCCTTTCAATGAATTCAGATCTCATAGGTAAGTAATACACTAATAAATTGTTGGATTAAATCTATACCCGAAATCGATTCGTAGTGAAAATAATCGGGATTCTTATACAGTTCAAATTAACTACTGTTCAAGGAAACTAGCGGTAAAATAGAATTTCTATCAATAATAAAAAAAACCAACGCTGTACATGTGACCACTTATCATCAGAGCATTGTCCAAAAGCAATTGTGCCATTTATTAAAACCCCAAAAGTAAAAAGAGTGAATGTAAAAAAAAACAATTGTTAAAAGGTGTAAAAGTGGACGCCCACTGATTAAGATGCTGTCCAGACATTGATTGGGTAAACACAGGGTCTGAAAACACAGGTATTAATCATGAAGTTCTTGGGTAAATCGCTGGAGGAAAATTTTCCTAGAATAAGTGGCTCATTTTAAAAATGCACAGGTAAAAGTAATGCAGAACACAGTCCCCAAGCCATCAGCAGGTGAGGGAATGCAGTCAATTCTAATGAATCGCAGTGCCATATTTACAGTAAAGAAAACGCCTTCAATTTCCTCCTAAAAAAAACACACAGAGCCAACAACCAGTAACCAAAGGCATTCAAGAAAGTAATACGCAGAGAAGGGCCTTCAACAGGTCACTAAAATCGCTGTCACAAGTCTAAGGCTGAGTTGAACCAAAGATTGTTGTATATAATGATGTGCTCATAGTTTAAAGAATGAAAGATAAGTTGTGGAATATACAATAATAAAAACCTAATGGAAGATGAAATCGTTGTCCAACAAAGGTTTACAACGCAACCACACAGTCTAATGCAGGCACACAATAATCACACGTGGTCTTCCATGTTTAATAATGCAGAGACTTTACCAATTAAGAGGTGGAAACTGTCATTAAATGCAGAAATAAAATAAAATAAACAAGCACAAGATATCCCTCAAGGGACGCAAAGGCAAACCATACGAAGAGGTACTCAATCGATAAAAGGCGCAAGACAACAACAACCAAGGGCAACAACAGAGGAGGATGGCTGATAGGTTCATCGTTCACTTCATCATCCTCACACAAAAAAGTAGGGCGTTGAGATCCATAGGTCTTTTAACGCTAAGGCGACGACCGTAGATCAGGATCTTGGTCGACTGGTCAGGTGAGGACTGACGAGCTAAGGACGAAATCTAAGCAACCTCAAGGTCACAATTAACACCACAGGGCGGTCACAACATGCGGGAACGAGGGTCATGGGAAATCAATCAACCAAACAATCAGCTAGGCTATAAAAATTCAATCATGAAACTAGACAACCAGTTTACCTACCCAATAAACAAGCATATCCAAATCATAAATCCTACAACAATCTACCATTCAAACGAAGAAGCGTACCATTGCCTGTTTGCCTATTTCAAGTGTCGTCCGCGCGCTCCGTGCATCTCCCGCTCGCTGACTGTCAAGACTTCACCGGTACCTCCCAGCCCATGCTAGGGGTACTCTTCTTCCCCCTCAGCCCCTCGAGCCGCAAAGGGGCCACACACATTATCCAGATATCTTGTCTAGCTCCCAGCTCGCCTCGCAAGGCTGAGCTATCACTCCTCTCCGAGCTGGGTATCCCAACTCCCACAAGTAAATCAGTCAAGTCGATATTTCTGTAGCGTAACGTTACGCAAACAGAAGATGATCTTTCATCCTTCTCCTTCCTTTATTTTATAGAGTTTCGAACTTCCTTTCTTTCCTAAAATCTCATTTAATCAAAGTTTTAAAAACAATTTCCTAAAATTTCCTCTCTGTACAAGTGTCCCCCATCCCCTACATTCCTCCATAAATTAATTTCTTTAATTAAGTAATTGTCTTTATTTCCCTCACCCACCTAGAGTTACTCCTAGAATCACTCCTAGATGTCCCTAGATTCCCTTACAGGTTTTAAAGGCTTTCCCTATTATGAAGTTGCTAATTCAGTGTAAAACTAGAAATCTCTTAAATGTAGATTCTTTACTAAGTTGACTTCCCACTTTTTCCCTTAAGTTTCCCTTTTTCTTTTTTATGTTACCTCCTTTCCCTAGTTTCCTACTTTTGATTTTCCCTCTTTCCCCTTTTACTTAGAACTCAAAAAGGTAAGTGTGGAATATGACCCCTTTTCGCTTTTATCATTAATTTAGTATCTTTTTAAATTATCATAAGATAAAATAATTAATTCCCTCTTTCCTTTTTTTTTATATCCACATATTTTATTTCTTATGAATAATTTAATTTCTTACTCCCTTCATGTTACAAAATTTTATGAAGACCATAATTATTACTTAAGTGGTTTTTATTTTAAATTTGGTTATTTTATTTTATCTATTTATTTTATTTATTTATTTGTTTTAATTATTATTATTATTATTTTTAAAGGTAGACAAAATTTTACCCCTAGCGAAATTTTAGACTTAGAACTTAGATTTTGTACTGGGCGACATTTAATTAGGGAAATTGTTTTAAAATTTGCAAGATACCAGATATATAAAATATGCAGAACATAAATGAAATGCTAGAAATGACAGAATAACAGTAAAATATCCATCATAATCTTCACAATACACAGAAATGATATACGAAATAGCAACAGAAATAGCACTTTGAATCAGATAGCAATGTTCACAGGCCTCTTTGAGGGGGCAACCTCCAGTCGAGCAGCGCTCTGTTACAATAATATCCAAGCTAGGGTTTTTCATACCCTTGACCCTTATTTATACTAAATATGTCTATTAAGAGAAGCATCTAGAGGAAGACCCTTCTAGAAGCGGAAGCTTCTATTAGGTCTTCTTACATCCACCTTATTCTATTTTGTTGAAAGGTATTATTAATATTGACCTTTATTACATCCGAATACATTGATCTACCTATGTGCGGGTTACGACCTTAACATGTCCACCCCCTTAAAAACAGCCTTGTCCTCAAGGCTTGAGATGTGGAAACTGCTGCAGAATGGTAGTTGGTTCCCAGGTGGCATCTGCTAGAGTCATATCTTTCCACTGTACTAGCACTTCCTTGATGGTTCTCTAATGTAGGCGACGCTCCCTCTGGTCCAAAACTGCTTCTGGTTGTATCCAAATGGATCCTTCTTCAGCTAACTCTGAAAGGTTGGTTTGAATTTGGCACCTGGTTCCAATCACCTTCTTCAAGCATGAAACATGAAAAACAGGATGTAGCTTCGACTGACTGGGTAGAGCTACTGATATGCGACTTGTCCCACACGCTTTAGAACTGTGTAAGGGCCATAAAATTTGGGTGCTAGCTTCTGACACTGCTCGGCCTTGAGGGAAGTTTTCTTATATGGTTGCAGTCACAGAAACACCTGATCCCCTTCTACAAATTGACGTTCCGAGCGACCTTGATCTGCTTGCTGCTTCATTCTATTTTGGGCCATGACCAAGTTCTCTTTAAGGGTACGAAGGATATCC
>JASDQU010440262.1:61910-72739 GCA_032191745.1 Picea mariana | reverse complement strand
AATGCTTTAACTAAGTGGTCAGTACATGTTGCTTGTTCCTTCTTATTTGCCATCCTCATTAGAACTAACCCTGGCACAAGGGTTAACAGATTCAATGTAAGTGTAGAACTCTAACTAAACTGGAAGAAAAGGCTAAGCCGTAACCTAAAAACAAACTATCATCCTAGTTTCCATAAGTCTGATGCAAGGTTGGCATAGATACGACTGTCATGGTTTTAAATGAACTCCGCCAAGGGAATTTAAGGCATCCTGTAACATGCTTCCTTGGGACCATCGCCTGGTTTCTACACCCATTGTAATCTCTCCACCTTTCCCTAATCACATGGCCTAAGTACAAATCTCCATTAATTCCATTGAACTAACGTACGAAGGTTTCCTCAGAATATTGTTTCATCCTTCATTTTGGCTATGTGAAATTTGCACATTCATTATAGTATTATCCTATTGTAGTCTTTCACGGTAGCATAGCAAGAGTTTGGTGGAGTCGTGATCCCTTTGGTAGAGGAGAGTATGGTGGACCACACCCATCGAATGCTACCATAATTTAGGTAAGGACCTTCTGGTTGTTTATATTCAAACTCTCGATTTTAAGAAACGTTTTACTATGTGTATCAGTCCTTTCGAATGAAAAACTACTAAGAGCGTGACTGGCCTATATTCCGTGGTGTAGTGTAGATTTTTTTATATTGGCATTTCACCTAGCAGTGTTTAGGGTTTTCTTTGGCTTCATGCTTGTCCCTTGTATCATTTTTCTAGGACCCTGTGTAATGACATCTTACTGCATGTCTTCATTGCTTGTTGCGAGTTCTTTGAAATTTACGTGCTCAATATAAAATAATAGTCTCGTACTTGATCCCTTCGAAAATCATGTTGCTTTGGCATAGCTTCATATTGGTTCATGGTTTTGACCGTATACTCTATGGGTTTTCTTGGGTTTTCTACCCTATTCGGGAACTGGGTTTTCCAACTATGTGGAGGAGCATATCCCTTAACATTTCCTTGTCATGGAGTTCTTCAATTATAAATACACATATATCATATAACTCTTCATTTTTTTTAAAGAGGTCTTTGATCTGTTAATTTATGAGGGTAAAATATCGGTGTGTGTTAAGGTTTCGATTCATTTTTGAGGTGGCAGAACACGTTTTATTTTTATAACCCTGCCCTCTATAATCACATAATGTCTTATTGCCTGAGCTTTATAGTAACACTTGGCCTGTAATATATTCACCATGTCCCAAACAATTGCATGGTAAATGGTTAAAATAACTCATGATACAATTATCCATAGTACAATTGATTTTGTGAACACCTTACTCCTGAAATGTTTAATTTAATTTGTCTCCTCCAAATATGTAAGTAAGGCTCTTTTAGCCATAGTTACTTTCCTTATTCTATAATGTATTTTTACTAGTATGAATAAAGTTTATGTCTCCCACCGAGTATCTTTATTTCATATCTCTTAGGACCTAACCGAGGAATTACCCTCGTCTGTTGTCCTAAATATTTGAATGTCTTAACTGTTTTATTAAATCATATCAAGGAAACAAACTCAATTTTATTTAGGAATTTATTTGTGATGTTCACTTCCAAGAAGGTTTTGATTAAAAAAGAGAATAAACTTGTAAGCTTATTATGTGGCCAATCGGGCAATCCTGTGGATCCAGTTGATATTGTGCACTCTTTATTATAATTGTTTTGGATGCTACATGATTATTCTCTTTCTGAAATGATTGATAAATGTTTGGTTTCTATAATCTAATGATGGGCCCCTTTTGACTGCGAGGGTACCCATCAGGCGATCCTTCGCCACTCCATGCCTTTGGGTCAGTGAATGATGTTCTCATGGATACAAGGAGGAAAGACAACCTCTACTATAGAAACGCAAGCTAAGTGTAGTCCGAAATTTCATCTAGGTTGTCTCTTTTTGTAAATATTTTACCCTGGTAATTTATTCTACATTTAGCATATGAAATTTTGTTGCTTCCAACTAAATACTAATCATAATTTATTGTTCTTCTTACAGGGTTGGTGTGCATGAAGTCCTTGGATTCTAGGGAATTGTCTTATGCAAAAGGTACTCGGGTTCCTTTGTACAATGCTCCCAGGGTTTGTTATTCAAAGTTATATCAAACGAAAATGATTATGTCCTAGAATACTGTCATCATCGAAATTTAAACCAGACTCTTGTAGCAACTAGTCAATTGTATATTCAGTTTGGAAATGATGTTTCACTAT
Source organism: Picea mariana (assembly GCA_032191745.1). Lineage (NCBI taxonomy): Eukaryota > Viridiplantae > Streptophyta > Pinopsida > Pinales > Pinaceae > Picea > Picea mariana. The sequence continues at coordinate 70,501 of JASDQU010440262.1, read as the reverse complement.
TGGAAATTTATAAATGTAGTATTGCGTAGAGTTGAATACACATTTGATTATTGGCTTTTTTATGGAATATGTAATAAGTTTAATTATTTGAGTCATAGGAATTTTACTCCTACATTGTTGTAATGAAACCATGACTGTTAGGTTTTTATTCTAGGCCTGTGATTATGCTGATCCTCTATTATTTTTGTTAAAAGGGTGAAGAGAATATTGTTCTGAAAAGTGAGCGGTCTCTGTATTGTGAATTAAAAAGAAAAACACCTATTATGGTCACTATGGAATAACTGACTATTCATTTTCCTTTATATCTTTGGCCTCTAGTTGTATCCATACAATACGTGGGTCTAAAATTTTGTACAGACAATTATACACACACACACATATATATATATATATATATATATATATATATATATATATATAGTCACTTCCTATTGTATATATACATTTCAATTCTTAAATGACATTTGAACACTCTGGTCATCATAACTATTTAGTACAACCTATGTATTTAACCTATGGAAATATATATATCTATATCTATATAGATATATATAAATCTAATCTTTTAAGTTTACTTCCAAAATCTTTATTTGACATTCTTCAATTGACAATATTCTTTAGGTTGATTTCTTATATGCAATTGATCACATGTATGAAATGATAGGGTTAGCACAATTCGGATCCCATCTAGCTTAGATGCATCTTCCATATATTTCTATAATAGTCCCATCAACAACTAATACATGCAGAATCTCTACTCAATGAGTACAATAAAATTGTAAGAGTTATACTACAATTTATTTCATTCCAATAATAATTTAATCAATAGAAAAATTCATACAGAATTCAATAGATGTATTCTATCAACCATTAAATCAAATAGCATTCGATTAGAAAGGAGTAGATGGACATATCTGAGAAATTTTCCAAACAACAAATGGTACAACCAAGTTCCTCCCAAGCTTAGAATAGAACAACCAATCTACTTGTCCTGTTCAACCCCTAGCCTGACCCTGAATCCATGAGGGAGAACTCCATAACTCCTCCTTAGCTATAATCGTTTAGTTTTGTAAAACTTCTCCTTGCCTCACACTTAGAAAAACAATGTTCATAATAGGAAGTGATAATTTATTTTCCCCAGCATACTAGGCAGCGTCCTCCCTCCTCCCATATGCTATATATCCAAAAGCATTTGTGTCTAGGTCTTTTCCCCTTGGTAATTTTCGCATCTTTCCAAATCTTTGATTTTCAGGGGCTTCCAATGGCCAAATTCCAGATGTTCCAATTGTAACATTCATCCCTTAGATAGTTCCAACATGTTCCCCACTCATGGAGTCATGGTAAGCTAATTTCAACCTGACTGTTCCATTTGTCCATTAACAATAAATATAAAAAAATATTTGTTTCTTACAACTATCATAGTCAAAGAGTTTTTTGGGTCAAATCAGATCTTTTCCCAACAATCATAATCATAATTTACAACTAACTTAGTTCGAAATTCAGAATTCCCAGAAATGGAAATAATTTTCCAATTTCAAATTTACCAAAAATGGAAATAAATCTCTAAGTATTTTCAAAGTTAAAAATAATTTATTTTGGGGGATGTTACATCCTTTCCCCCTTCAATACAACACTGTCCACAATGTTCATCCCTTTCTCGGAGCATGATTTGATGATATTTCTGCAAATCTCCCTCCAACTCCCAAGTGGTCTCCTTAAGGATAAAGTGCTTCCATTGCACCTTTACCTGGGTGCCGACTCTATTCCGTAGTGTTATTTCTCTCCTTTCCAGAATGTGCAGAGGTTCCACTTCAAACTCGCCTTCTCGTTCCACCTGCAGCAAGTTCCAATTGATCATATGAGTAGGATCATGAACATAATTCTTTAGCAATGAAACATGAAATACATTATGAATTTCCAGATTTGCAGGAAGTGCAAGTTGATATGCCACGGGTCCAATTCGAGCTAAGATATCGAAAGGACCAAAAAAATTGGATGCCAAGTTGGAACATTTTCCTAGATTTACTAAAGTTCTTCTGGATTTGACTTTTAAATAGATGTGATCTCCCACTTGGAATTTCCAGTGTCTTCTTTTGGGGTCCGCATAACTTTTCTATATGTCCTGTGCTTATTTTAAATTCTGTTGTACTTTTCATACCACTCTCTCCATTTCTTGGAACATTTATGGCCCCACCATGAGTCTATCAACTAGGTTATCCCAACTAATCAAAGTCATACACTTTCTGTCATACAATACTTCGAAGGGGCTAAGTTTAGCTAATGTTTGGTAACCATTGTTGTACGAAAATTCCACCAAGTGTAGGTAGTATTCCCACTTCTTTGGTTTTGTCCTTACGTACAATTGTAGCATATCTTCCATGGTTTGGTTTGTTCGTTCGATCTTCCCATCCGTTTGTGGATGATAACTTGTGCTGAAATTCAAGTTAGTAATTAACCCTGCAAACAATTCTTTCCAAAATGCAGATGTGAATTTCACGTCTCTATTTGAAATCACCATTTTAGGAATACCATGTAGTCTAAAAATTTCTTTCATGAATATTTCAGCGATGTTAATACATTTAAAATTGGACTTTACAGGGATAATGTGTGCAGACTTACTAAGATTATCGATTACTACCATAATTGAATCATTATGTTTTTTAGTTCTAGGGAAACCTGTAATAAAATCCAGTGATATAGTCTCCCATTTCCATTCTGGCACATGCAGAGGCTACAACAGTCTGGCTGGATGCTCATGTTCAACTTTTTCCCATTGACAATCTTTGCACTTAGATAAGTATTATGTTGTCGCGCCCTTCATATTAGGCCAATAAAATAGCTTCCTATGCGTTGTTACCATTTTCTGGTATCCCGTATGACCAAAATATGGTTTCTTGTGTACTTCGTCCAAAACTATTAACTTTAATTTAGTAGAATCTGGTATGCATATTATGTTTTTAAATCGTAGAAGACCATTTCCATCCAACCTCAGATCTGTTCTATCTAAATTTTCTGTATTATTTCGTAAGTCTGCCACTGTTTTAGTGTAATTTTCATCTTTATTACCTGCAAATCTTATCCTCTACTCAAGATCGCTTGATACCCTGCTAATGTTTACTTCAAACAGCCCATGAATTCTTCTACTTAAAGCATCAACCACCTTGTTTTCCTTACCCTTGATGTGTCTTACCTTAAAGTCGAATTTGCTCAAGAAGGACAACCATATTTCTTTCCTTGCATTAAGGTCTGGTTGGCTAAACAAAAATTTCACACCACTGTTATCAGTCAATAACATAAATTTTTTGCCCATTATATAGTGTCGCCACATCTTTAAAGCGTGTATTACAACTACTAACTCTAAGTCGTGAGTGATGTAGTTTCCTTCGTTCTCCTTTAGTTTTCGGGACTCATAACAAATAAAGTGTGCTTCTTGAGTTAGGACACCACCTAGACCTTCTTTACTCGCATCCACACTGACGATGAAGTCCTTGTCCAGATCTGCTACCTTTCAAATGGGCACGGTTGTTAACAATTCCTTTAGCTTATTAAACTGTCCCGACAATTCTGTGACCAGTTAAACTTGGTTCCCTTCTTTTGTAATGATGTGATAGGGTATGAAATCTTGGAGAATCCCTTTATAAATCTGTGGTAATATCCAGTGATTCCCATGAATGAACGTATGTGCGCTACATCCTTAGGGATCAACCAGTCCATGATGGCTCTTATTTTCTCAGGGTTGACTGTGATACCTTCTTTTGATATTACATGTCCTAGGTACTGTATTTTATTTTGATAAAAGTCACACTTATTGAATTTAGCATATAGTTTGTGATTTCTTAAAGATTGTAGTACTATCCTTAGATGTTCCTTGTGTTCTTATTTTGTTTTAGAATACACTAAGATATCATCAATAAATACCAAAACCAACTTATCTAGGTACTGACTGAAAATGATGTTCATTAAACACATAAATGTGGTTGGAATGTTAGTGAAACCAAATGGTATAACAAAGAATTCATAATGTCCATATCTTGTTTTGAATGTTGTTTTACTTATGTCCTCATCTTTTGTTATAACCTGGTGATAACCAGATCTTAACTCCAATTTAGAAAAAATATTTTCCCCACCTACTTGATCGAAAAGATCATTGATCCTAGGTAAGGAATACTTGTTCTTAAGAGTCATTTTGTTTAACTGTTTGTAATCAGTGCATAATATCAGAGTTTCTTCCTTCTTTGTAACAAAAAGGACTGGTGCACCCCATGGTGAAACACTCAGTCTGATATATTCTTTGTCCAATAGTTCCTGTAGTTGAATTCTTAATTCTGTTAATTCTGGTAAACTCGTTCGGTAGGGTGCCTTGGATATAGGAGTTGATCCAGGCAATAGGTCGATAGAAAATTCTATCTCTCTCCTTGGGGGAAATTCAGGTATCTCATCAACAAACACATCTCTAAAATCATGCAAGACAATAAAATCCTGTAAGCTAGGTTTATTTTATTTTTCCAAAAAATTTGTCACTTGGATAGCATAAATATAACAACCTTTTCTCATGAACTTCTTAAATTGCATTGCTAAAATCTACCTAACTAAGATTAGTTTTCATATACCTTGAACTGTCCTAACAATGTCGTTTGTATGTTCGTACTTGAGTGATTTTTCATAACAATCTAAAACTTCTTTATGCCTTTCTAACCAATCCATTCTGACAATTATGTCATAATACCCTAACGATAGAATGTTCAAATTTGTCTTTGTGTTTTGACCACCTAAACTGAACTCACAGTCTGAAATAAAGTCAAATACTTTTCTTTTTGTCCATGTTGCTAGTTGTACTAGCCAAGATTTTACATGTTTTGTTCTTTTAAGTTTATTTGAATCTGCTACACTAGGAGCGATATAACTCAACATAGCTCTAGGATCAATTAAAATAGAAATACGAGTATTATTAATTTTACCTTCAATTTCCACTACAGTGGACTGGTGGTCATCTTGTCAGCCATCCATGGCTGCATTAATACGATGTAAACTTATTCCCACATCTCCCACCGTGGAAGCTTCCTGTAGGTTGTGAACCATAGTCCTGGCTGCTGAAGTCAAACGTGGACAATTCCTACTTAAGTGAGGTTCTCCACACTCCCATCATTTTAGCGGTTCCCTGGGGCTGTCCCCAAACTTCTTTGTGCCCAAATTGATGGGCTTGCCACCTCCTTGTGTGTTCTCATTATTGGTGTGAAAATATTTTCTTGGAAAACTCTTTGTTGTTCTCCGAAAAGGGGTTGGTTGATATCCCTTCTTTTGTTGATTCATATGGTCTTGTTTCTTGTCTTTCCAACCCTTGGGAAATTCCAACCACTGTTTGTATTGGTCATAACACATTCGGGCCTTCCTGAAAAATTCACTCAAGGACTTTGGATTATCGAATTCAATTCTTTCGTTGTAGTACTATGGTAAACAACTTAGGAACCGCTGGATTTTTACTTTGTCTTCCCAAATATAAGGCACAAAGCTTAATAATTCTAGGAATTTGTTTATCAGATCATCCATATCCATTTGACCGAGTCGTAGCTCATAAAAGGCTTTAGTTTTTATTTCATAGTAACTTTCAAATAAATATTGTTTCTTAAAGTACTTCTTAAAATATGACCACTCCATCTGTTTTTCCTTTAGGCCGTTGGCCAACTTCAAATCCTACCACCATATGCTTGCTTTTCCTTTCAGGTTATAGATGCCCATTTTGACCTTCATATTGTTGGAATAGTTGTAGATTTGGAAATAAATTTTAATTTCCAATAACCATGCTTCAGCCTCCTCCTATGTTCTATATTCCTAGTCAAAGGTGGATGGTTTGATTTTCTTAAACTCTCCCTCCAGGTGATCCACCTGTTTTCTTTTTCTTTCTGTGTTTGTCTTATCTTCTGCTGATGGTGTACCTTCGAAAGAGATGTCCCCTTTTTCTCCTTCAGGACCAGGATTTTTGGAGGCCCTTTTACTAACCTCTTCTTCTTCATTATTGTCTTTGAGTATATTCTTTGTTACTATGCTATGCACCAATGCTTCATTTATCTCCTTCTGGTCTTGTTGTGATTTATTTAGTTTCTCATTGTCTTCTTTGAAAACTTGCAATTCCACAATGAGATTTCTCGTAGTTTCTAGAACTTCAGTTGATGAACTTCTGTCACTTTTCTGCCTCTGTTCTTTAGGTGGTATCTATTCAATATTCTCCTCAAGTCTGATCTCATCTTCATTCTGCACTTCCATGATCACATCATAAATAAAGTTTTTATGTCTCTAATAGTGATTGGTTTGTTAGTTTTTTTTCATAAAACACAAAATATGTGCTAAGAAAATTGGCCCTGTATAAGGTCTAGTGCTGTAACTTTTTCTCTGATACCATATGTAATGTACCCCATTTAACCCATAATTTTTTATTTTTTTTTAATTAGGGTCATTAGAATTATTTAATGCTTCCAATACACCTCAAACATTTCTTAACTATACTATAAGGTGATTTAACACTTCTTTTACTTTCCACCATTACACTTACCAAATCCCTGCACAAAGTAATGAAAGACATTATCTAAATCTTGATCTCAAGGGATATGGGATGCAACTTAAATACTAAAAGAAATCTATATGCATATATATACACACCATAGACTATGTGTTCTGGTCGTGCAATTCATAGACATACTATGGAAGTACATCAATGCATATAACGACCCTAGTTCTAATGTGATGTATAAATCTCTCGGTCATATGTGACAAGTATTTATTGAACAATTTATTAATAACATGACAACCAGTACATGAAAGTATTAAGGCTTAGAAAGGATGTAACTAAGTGGTCGGTACATGTTTCCCATTCCTACTTCTTTTCCATCCTCATTAGAACTAACCCTAGTACAAGGGTGAATGGATCCGATGTAAGTGTATAAATCTAACTAAACTGGAAGAAAATGATAAGTCGTAACCTAAAAAAAAACTGTCATCCCAGTTGCCATAAGTTTAATGCAAGGTTGGCATAGATACGACTATCATGGGTTTAAATGAACTTTTCCAAGGGCATTTAAGGCATCTTTTAACGCTCTTCCTTGGTACCATCGCTTGGTTTATGCACCCATTGTAATCCTGCCACCTTGGTCTAATAACATGGCCTAAGTACGACTCTCCATTAACACCATTGAACTAGCCTATGGAGGTTTCCTCAGACTATTGTTTCATCATTCATTTTGGCTCTATGAAATTTGCACATTCATTACAGTATTATCCTATTGCAGTCTTTCATGGTAGCATAGAAGATGTTTGGTGGATTCAAGTTCACTCTGGTAGAGGAGATTATGGTGGACCACACCCATCGAATGCTACCGTAAGTTAGGTAAGGACCTTCTGGATGTTTATATTTGAACTTTGGATTTTAAGAAAAGTTTTACTATGTGTATCAGTCCTTTCGAATGAAAAACTCCTAAGAGCATGAATGGATTGTATTCTATAGCCTAGAGTAGAGTTTTTGGTATTGGCATTTCACCCAATATTGTTTAGGGTTTGCTTTGGATTCATGCTTGTCCCTTGTATCATTTTTCTAGGACCTTGTGTAATGACAACTTAATACATGGTTTCGTTGCTTTCTCCAAGTTCTTCAAATTTTATGTGCCTGATATAAAACAATAGTCACGTACTTGATCCCTTCAGAAATTCTATTGCTTTGGCATAGCTTCATATCGGTTCGTGGTTTTGATCGTATACTCTATGGGTTTTCTTGGGTTTTCTACCCTAGTCGGGAACTGGGTTTTCCAACTTTGTGGAGGACTATACCCCTTAATATTTTTGTGTCATTGGGTTCTTCAATTATAGATATGAAAATATCATATAAATCCGAATTGTGTTTAAGGAGGTCTTCGATCTGTTAATTTTTGGGGGTAAAATCTTGGTTCATGTTAAGGTCTCAATTCATTTTTGAGGTGGCACAACATGTTTTCTTTTTATAATCCTTCCCTCTATAATCATAAAATGTCTTATTGTATGATATTTCCAGTAACACTCGGCCTGTAATATATTGACCGTGTCGCAAACAATTGCACGATAAATGGTTAAAAGAACTCATGAGACAATTCCACACAGTACAATTGATTTCATGAACACCTTACTCCTGACATGTTTAATTTAATTTGTCTCCTCCAAATATGTAAGTAACGCTCTTTTATCCATAGTTACTTTCCTTATTCTATAATGCATTTATACCAATATGAATACAGTTTATGTCTCCTATGGAGTATCTTTATTTCAGAGCTCTTGGGACCTGACCGAGGAATTACCCTTGTCTTTTGTCCTAAAGATTTGAATGTCTTAAGTATTTTATTAAATCATATCAAGGAAAGAACTCAAGTTTATTTAGGACTCTATTCATGATGTTCGTTTCCAACAAGGTTTTGATTAAAAAAGAGAATAAACTCATCACCTTATTCTATGGCCAATCGGGCAATCTTGTGGATTCGGTTGATACTGTGCATTCTTTATTAGAATTGTTTTGGATGCTGCATGATTATTCTATTTCTGAAAATATTGATAAATGTTTGGTTTCTGTAATCTAA
>JASDQU010440262.1:39637-61523 GCA_032191745.1 Picea mariana | reverse complement strand
TATGGAAGTACATCAATGCATATAACAAGCCTAGTTCTAATGTGATGTATAAATCTCTCGGTCATATGTGACAGGTATTTATTGAATGATTTATTAATAACATGACATCCAGTATGTGAAAGCATTAAGGCTTAGAAATGCTTTAACTAAGTGGTCGGTACATGTTGCTTGTTCCTTCTTATTGGCCATCCTCATTATAACTAACCCTAGCACAAGGGTTAACAGATTCGATGTAAGTGTATAAATCTAACTAAACTGGAAGAAAAGGCTAAGCCGTAACCTAAAAACAAACTATCATCCCAGTTGCCATAAGTCTGATGCATGGTTGGCATAGATACGACTGTCATGGTTTTAAATGAACTCCGCCAAGGGAATTTAAGGCATCCTGTAACATGCTTCTTTGGGACCATCGCCTGGTTTCTACAGCCATTGTAATCTCACCACCTTTCTCTAATCACTTGGCCTAAGTACGAATCTCCATTAATGCCATTGAACTAACCTACGAAGGTTTCCTCAGAATATTGTTTCATCCTTCATTTTGGCTATGTGAAATTTGCACATTCATTATAGTATTATCCTATTGTAGTCTTTCACGGTAGCATAGCAGGCATTTGGTGGAGTCGTGATCCCTCTGGTAGAGGAGAGTATGGTGGACCACACCCATTGAATGCTACCATAAGTTAGGTAAGGACCTTCTAGTTGCTTATATTCGAACTCTCGATTTTAAGAAACGTTTTACTGTGTGTATCGGTCCTTTCGAATGAAAAACTACTAAGAGCGTGACTGGCCTATATTCTGTGGTGTAGTGTAGATTTTTTGGTATTGGCATTTCACCTAGCAGTGTTTAGGGTTTTCTTTGGCTTCATGCTTGTCCCTTGTATCATTTTTCTAGGACCCTGTGTAATGACATCTTACTACATGTCTTCGTTGCTTGCTGCGAGTTCTTTGAAATTTACGTGCTCAATATAAAATAATAGTCTCGTACTTGATCCCTTCGGAAATCATGTTGATTTGTCATAGCTTCATATTGGTTCGTGGTTTTGACTGTATACTCTATGGGTTTTCTTGGCTTTCCTACCCTATTCGGGAAATGGGTTTTCCAACTATGTGGAGGATCATATCCCTTAACATTTCCTTGTCATTGAGTTCTTCAATTATAAATATGCATATATCATATAACTCTGCATTTTTTTTAAAGAGGTCTTTGATCTGTTAATTTATGAGGGTAAAATATCGGTGTGTGTTAAGGTTTCCATTCATTTTTGAGGTGGCAGAACAAGTTTTATTTTTATAACCCTACCCTCTGTAATCACATAATGTCTTATTGCTTGAGCTTTATAGTAACACTCGGCCTGTAATATATTCACCATGTCCCAAACAATTGCATGGTAAATGGTTAAAATAACTCATGATACAATTATACATAGTACAAATGATTCCGTGAACACCTTACTCCTGAAATGTTTAATTTAATTTGTCTCCTCCAAATATGTAAGGCTGGCTATTTTAGCCATAGTTACTTTCCTTATTCTATAATGTATTTTTACTAGTATGAATACAGTTTATGTCTCCCATCGAGTATGTTTATTTCGTAGCTCTTAGGACCTAACCGAGGAATTACCCTCGTTTGTTGTCCTAAATATTTGAATGTCTTAACTATTTTATTAAATCATATCAAGGAAAGAAACTCAAGTTTATTTAGGAATTTATTTGCGATGTTCATTTCCAAGAAGGTTTTGATTAAAAAAGAGAATAAACTTGTAAGCTTATTATGTGGCCAATCGGGCAATTCTGTGGATCCAGTTGATATTGTGCACTCTTTATTATAATTGTTTTGGATGCTGCATGATTATTCTCTTTCTGAAATGATTGATAAATGTTTGGTTTCTATAATCTAATGATGGGCCCCTTTTGACTGCGAGGGTACCCATCAGGCGATCCTTCGCCACTCCATGCCTTTGGGTCAGTGGATGACATTCTCATGGATACAAGGAGGAAAGACAACCTCTACTATAGAAACGAAAGCTAAGTGTAGTCCGAAATTTCATCTACGTTGTCTCTTTTTGTAAATATTTTACCCTGGTAATTTATTCTACATTTAGCATATGAAATTTTGTTGCTTCCAACTAAATACTAATCATAATTTATTGTTCTTCTTACAGGGTTGGTGTGCATGAAGTCCTTGGATTCTAGGGCATTGTCTTATGCAAAAGGTACTCGGGTTCCTTTTTACAACGCTCATAGGGTTTGTTATTCAAAGTTATATCAAACGAAAATGATTATGTCCTAGAATACCGTCATCATCGAAATTTAAACCAGACTCTTGTAGCAACTAGTTAATTGCATATTCAGTTTGGAAATGATGTTTCACTGTTGGAAATTTATAAATGTAGTATTGCGTAGAGTTGAATACACATTTGATTATTGGCTTGTTTCTGGAATATGTAATAAGTTTAAGTATTTGAGTCATAGGAATTTTACTCCTACGTTGTTGTAATGAAACCATGACTGTTAGGTTTTTATTCTAGGCCTGTGATTATACCGATCCTCTATTATTTTTGTTAAAAGGGTGAAGAGAATATTGTTTTGAAAAGTGAGCGGTCTCTGTATTGTGAATTAAAAAGAAAAACACCTATTATGGTCACTATGGAATAACCGACTATTCATTTTCCTTTATATCTTTGGCCTCTACTTGTATCCATACAATACGTGGGTCTAAAATTTTGTACAGACAATTATACATATATATATATAAATATATATAGTCACTTCCTATTGTATATATACATTTCAATTCTTAAATGACATTTGAACACTCTGATCATCATAACTATTTAGTACAGCCTGTGTATTTAACCTATGGAAATATCTATATCTATATCTATATCTATATAGATATATATAAATCTAATCTTTCAAGTTTACTTCCAGAATCTTTATTTGACATTCTTCAATTGACAATATTCTTTAGGTTGATTTCTTATATGCAATTGATCACATGTATGAAATGATAGGGTTAACACAATTCAGATCCCATCTATCTTAGATGCATCTTCCATATATTTCTATAATAGTCCCATCAACAACTAATACATGCAGAATCTCTTACTCAATGAGTACAATAAAATTGTAAGAGTTATACTACAATTTATTTCATTCCAACAATAATTTAATCAATAGAACAATTCATACATAATTCAATAGATGTATTCTATCAACCATTAAATCAAATAGAATTCGATTAGAAAGGAGTAGATGGACATATCTGAGAAAGTTTCCAAACAACAAATGGTACAACCAAGTTCCTCCCAAGCTTATAATAGAACAACCAATCTACTTGTCATGTTAAACCCCTAGCTTGACCCTGAATCCATGAGGGAGAACTCCATAACTCCTCCTTAGCTATAATTGTTCAATTTTGTAAAACTTCTCCTTGCCTCACACTCAGAAAAACAATGTTCATAACAAAAAGTGATAATTTATTTTCCCCAGCATACTAGGGAGCGTCCTCCCTCCTCCCATATGCTATATATCCAAAAGCATTTGTGCCTAGGTCTTTTCCCCTTGGTAATTTTCGCATCTTTCCAAATCTTTGATTTTCAGGGGCTTCCAATGGCCAAATTCTTGATTTTCCACTTGTAACATTCATCCCTTAGATAGTTCCAACATGTTCCCCACTCATGGAGGCATGGTCTGCTAATTTCAACCGGACTGTTCCATTTGTCCATTAACAATAAATATAAAAAAATATTTGTTTCTTACAACTATCATAGTCAAAGAGTTAGTTGGGTCAAATCAGATCTTTTCCCAACAATCATAATCATAATTTACAATTAACTTAATTCAAAATTCAGAATTCCCATAAATGGAAATAATTTTCCAATTTCAAATTTACCAAAAATGGAAATAAATCTCTAAGTATTTTCAAAGTTAAAAAAAAAATATTTTGGGGGATGTTACATCCTTTCCCCCTTCAGTAAAACACTGTCCTCATTTTTCATCCCTTTCTCGGAGCATGATTGGATGATATTTCTGCAAATCTCCCTCCAACTCCCAAGTGGTCTCCTTAGGGCTAAAGTGCTTCCATTGCACCTTTATCTGGGTGCCGACTCTATTCCGTAGTGTTATTTCTCTCCTTTCCAGAATGCGCAGAGGTTCCACTTGGAACTCGCCTTCTCGTTCCACCTACAACAAGTTCCAATTGATCATATGAGTAGGATCATGAACATAATTCTTTAACAATGAAACATGAAATACATTATGAATTTCCAGATTTGCAGGAAGTGCAAGTTGATATTCCACGGGTCCAATTCGAGCTAAGATATTGAAAGGACCACAAAAATTGGGCGCCAAGTTGGAACATTTTCCTAGATTTACTAAAGTTCTTCTGGAATTGACTTTTAAATAGATGTGATCTCCCACTTGGAATTCCCAGTGTCTTCTTTTCGGATCCGCATAAATTTTATGTCTGTCCTGTGCTTATTTTAAATTCTATTGTACTTTTCATACCAATATCTCCATTTATTGGAACATTTATGGCCCCAACATGAGTCTGTCAACTAGGTTATCCCAGCTAATCAGAGTCATACACTTTTTGTCATACAATACTTCGAAGGGGCTAAGTTTAGCTAATGTTTGGTAACCATTGTTGTACGAAAATTCCACCAAGTGTAGGTAGTATTCCCACTTCTTTGGTTTTATCCTTACGTACAATTGTAGCATATCTTCCATGGTTTGGTTTGTTCATTTGGTCTTCCAATCCGTTTGTGGATGATAACTTGTGCTGAAATTCAAGTTAGTAATTAACCCTGCAAACAATTCTTTCCAAAATGCAGATGTGAATTTCACGTCTCTATTTGAAATCACCATTTTAGGAATACCATGTAGTCTAAAAATTTCTTTCATGAATATTTCAGCGATGTTAATACATTTAAAAGTGGTCTTTACAGGGATAATGTGTGCAGACTTACTAAGCTTATCGATTAATACCATAATTGAATCATTATGTTTTTTAGTTCTAGGCAAACCTGTAATAAAATCCAGTGATATAGTCTCCCATTTCCATTCTGGCACATGTAGAGGCTACAACAGTCTGGCTGGATGCTCGTGTTCAACTTTTTCCCATTGACAATATTTGCACTTAGATAAGTATTATGTTGTCTCGCCCTTCATATTAGGCCAATAAAATAGCTTCCTAAGTGTTGTTACCATTTTCTGGTATCCCGTATGACCAAAATATGGTTTCTTGTGTACTTCGTCCAAAACTATTAACTTTAATTCAGTAGAATCTGGTATGCATATTATGTTTTTAAATTGTAGTAGACCATTTCCATCCAACCTCAGATCCGTTCTATCTAAATTTTCTGTATTATTTCGTAAATCTGCCACTGATTTAGTGTAATTTTCATCTTTATTACCTGCAAATCTTATCCTCTACTCAAGATCGCTTGATACCCTGCTAATGTTTACTTCAAACAACCCATGAATTCTTCTACTTAAAGCATCAAACACCTTGTTTTCCTTACCCTTGATGTGTATTACCTTAAAGTCGAATTCGCTCAAGAAGGACAACCATATTTCTTGCCTTGCGTTAAGGTCTGGTTGGCTAAACAAAAATTTCACACCACTGTTATCAGTCAATAACATAAATTTTTTTCCCATTATATAGTGTCACCACATCTTTAAAGTGTGTATTATAACTACTAACTCTAAGTCGTGAGTGATGTAGTTTCCTTCTTTCTCCTTTAGTTTTCGGGACTCATAACAAATAAAGTGTGCTTCTTGAGTTAGGACACCACCTAGACCTTCTTTAATCGCATCCACACTAACGATGAAGTCCTTGTCTAGATCTGCTACCTTTAAAATGGGCGCGATTGTTAACAATTCCTTTAGCTTATTAAAACTGTCCTGACAATTATGTGACTAGTTAAACTTGGTTCCCTTCTTTTGTAATGATGTGATAGGGTATGCAATCTTGGAGAATCCCTTTATAAATCTGTGGTAATATCCAGTCATTCCCATGAATGACCGTATGTGCTCTACATCCTTAGGGATCAACCACTCCATGATGGCTCTTATTTTCTCAGGGTCGACTATGATACCTTCTTCCGATATTACATGTCCTAGGTACTGTATTTTATTTTGATAAAAGTCACACTTGTTGAATTTAGCATATAGTTTGTGATTTCTTAAAGCTTGTAGTACTATCCTTAGATGTTCCTTGTGTTCTTCTTTTGTTTTAGAATACACTAAGATATCATCAATAAATACCAAAACAAACTTATCTAGGTACTGACTGAAAATGATGTTCATTAAACACATAAATGTGGTTGGAATGTTAGTGAAACCAAATGGTATAACAAAGAATTCATAATGTCCATATCTTGTTTTGAATGTTGTTTTACTTATGTCCTCATCGTTTATTATAACCTGGTGATAACCAGATCTTTTATCATTGATCCTAGGTAAGGGATACTTGTTCTTAAGAGTCATTTTGTTTAACTGTCTGTAATCAATGCATAATCTCAGAGTTTCTTCCTTCTTTGTAACAAAAAGGACTAGTGCACCCCATGGTGAAACACTCGGTCTGATATATTCTTTGTCCAATAGTTCCTGTAGTTGAATTCTTAATTCTATTAATTCTAGTAAACTCGTTCGGTAGGGTGCCTTGGATATAGGAGTTGATCCAGGCAATAGGTCGATAGAAAATTCTATCTCTCTCCTTTGGGGAAATTCAGGTATCTCATCAACAAACACATCTCTAAAATCATGCAAGACGATAGAATTCTGTAAGCTAGGTTTATTTTATTTTTCCAACAAATTTGTCACTTGGATAGCATAAATCTAACAACCTTTTCTCATGAACTTCTTAAATTTCATTGCTAAAATCCACCTAACTAATATTAGTTTTTGTATACCTTGAACTGTCCTAACAATGTCGTTTGTATCTTCATACTTGAGTGATTTTTCATAACAATCTAAAACTTCTTTATGCCTTTCTAACCAATCCATTCTGACAATTATGTCATAAGACCCTAACGGTATAATGTTTAGATTTGTCTTTGTGTTTTGACCACCTAAACTGAACTCACAGTCTGAAATAAAGTCAAATACTTTTCTTTTTGTCCATGTTGCTAGTTGTACTAGCCAAGATTTTGCATGTTTTGTTCTTTTAAGTTTATTTGAATCTGCTACACTAGGAGCGATATAACTCAACATAGCTCCAGGATCAATTAAAACAGAAATACGAGTATTGTTAATTTTACCTTCAATTTCCACTACAGTGGACTGGTGGTCATCTTGTCAACCATCCATGGCTGCATTAATATGATGTAAACTTATTCCCACATCTCCCACCGTGGAGGTTTCCTGTAGGTTGTGAACCATAGTCTTGGCTGCTGAAGTCAAACATGGACAATTCCTACTTAAGTGAGGTTCTCCACACTCCCATCATTTTAGCGGTTCCCTGGGGCTGTCCCCAAACTTCTTTGTGCCCAAATTGATGGGCTTGCCACCTCCTTGTGTATTCTCATTATTGGTGTGAAAATATTTTCTTGGAAAACTCTTTGTTGTTCTTCGAAAAGGGGTTGGTTGATATCCCTTCTTCCATTGATTCATACGGTCTTGTTTCTTGTCTTTCCAACCCTTGGGAAATTCCACCCACTGTTTGTATTGGTCATAACACATTCGGGCCTTCCTGAAAAATTCACTCAAGGACATTGGATTATCAAATTCAATTCTGTCCTTGTAGTACTATGGTAAACAACTTAGGAAACACTGTATTTTTACTTTGTCTTCCCAAATATAAGGTACAAAGATTAATAATTCTAGGAATTTGTTTATCAGATCATCCATAGCCATTTGACCGAGTCGTAGCTCATAAAAGGATTTAGTTTTTATTTCATAGTAACTTTCAAATAAATATTGTTTCTTAAAGTACTTCTTAAAATCTGACCACTCCATCCGTTTTTCCTTTAGGCCCTTGGCCAAATTCAGATCCTACCACCATATGCTTGCTTTTCCTTTCAGGTTATAGAATGACCTTCATATTGTTGGAATAGTTGTAGATTTGGAAATAATTTTTAATTTCCAATAACCATGCTTCAGTCTCCTCCTATGTTCTATATTCCCAGTCAAAGGTGGATGGTTTGATTTTCTTAAACTCTCCCTCCAGGTGATCCACCTATTTTCTTTTTCTTCTTGTGTTTGTCTTATGTTCTGCTGATGGTGTACCTTCGAAAGAGCTGTCCCCTTTTTCTCCTTCAGGACCAGAATTTTTGGAGGCCCTTTTACTAACCTCTTCTTCTTCATTATTGTCTTTGCGTATCTTCTTTGTTACTATGCTATGCAACAATACTTAAATTATCTCCTGTTGGTCTTGTTGTGATTTATTTAGTTTCTCATTGTCTTCTTTGAAAACTTGCAATTCCACAATGAGATTTCTCGTAGTTTCTAGAACTTCAGTTGATGAACTTCTGTCACTTTTCTTCCTCTACTCTTCAGGTGGTATCCATTCAATATTCTCCTCGAGTCTGATCTCATCTTCATTCTGCACTTCCATGATAACAACATAAATAAAGTTGTTATGTCTCTAATAGTGATTGGTTTGTTAGTTTTTTTTCATAAAACACAAAATATGTGCTAAGCAAATATTGTTGGCCCTGTATAAGGTCCAGTGCTGTAACTTTTTCTCTGATACCATATGTAATGTACCCCATTTAACCCATAACTTTTTTTATTTTTTAATTAGGGTCATTAGAATTATTTAACACTTCCAATACACCTCAAATATTTCTTAACTATACTATAAGGTGATTTAACACTTCTTTTACTTTACACCATTACACTTACCAAATCCCTGCACAAAGTAATGAAAGACATTATCTAAATATTAATCTCAAGGGATATGGGATGCAACTTAAATACCAAAACAAATCTATATGTATATATATACATACCAGAGACTATGTGTTCTGGTCGTACAATTCATAGACATACTATGGAAGTACATCAATGCATATAACGACCCTAGTTCTAATGTGATGTATAAATCTCTCGGTCATATGTGACAGGTATTTATTGAACGATTTATTAATAACATGACAACCAGTATGTGAAAGTATTAAGGCTTAGAAAGGATGTAACTAAGTGGTCGGTACATGTTTCCCATTCCTACTTCTTTTCCATCCTCATTAGAACTAACCCTGGTACAAGGGTGAGTGGATCCGATGTAAGTGTATAAATCTAACTAAACTAGAAGAAAATGCTAAGTCATAACCTAAAAAAAAACTGTCATCCCAGTTGCCATAAGTTTAATGCAAGGTTGGCATAGATACGACTATCATGGGTTTAAATGAACTTTTCCAAGGGCATTTAAGGCATCTTGTAACTCTCTTCCTTGGGACCATCGCTTGGTTTATGCACCCATTGTAATCCTGCCACCTTGGTCTAATAACATGGCCTAAGTACGACTCTCCATTAACGCCATTGAACTAGCCTATGGAGGTTTCCTCAGACTATTGTTTCATCCTTCATTTTGGCTCTATGAAATTTGCACATTCATTACAGTATTATCCTATTGCAGTCTTTCATGGTAGCATAGAAGACGTTTGGTGGAGTCAGGTTCACTCTAGTAGAGGAGATTATGGTGGACCACACCCATCAAATGCTACCATAAGTTAGGTAAGGACCTTCTGGTTGTTTATATTTGAATTCTCGATTTTAAGAAAAGTTTTACTATGTGTATCAGTCCTTTCGAATGAAAAAATCCTAGGAGCATGAATGGCTTGTATTCTATAGCCTAGAGTAGAGTTTTTGGTATTGGCATTTCACCCAACATTGTTTAGGGTTTGCTTTGGCTTCATGCTTGTCCCTTGTATCATTTTTCTAGGACCTTGTGTAATCACAACTTACTACATGGCTTCGTTGCTTTCTCCAATTTCTTCAAAATTTACGTGCCCGAGATAAAACAATAGTCACGTACTTGATCCCTTCAGAAATCCTGTTTCTTTGGCATAGATTCATATCGGTTCATGGTTTTGATCGTATACTCTATGGGTTTTCTTGGGTTTTCTACCCTAGTCGGGAACTGGGTTTTCTAACTTTGTGGAGGACTATACCCCTTAATATTTTTGTGTCATTGGGTTCTTCAATTATAGATACGCAAATATCATATAAATCGGAATTGTGTTTAAGGAGGTCTTCGATCTGTTAATTTCTGAGGGTAAAATCTTGCTTCATGTTAAGGTCTCAATTAATTTTTGAGGTGGCACAACATGTTTTCTTTTTATAACCCTTCCCTCTATAATCATAAAATGTCTTATTGTATGAGATTTTCAGTAACACTCGGCCTGTAATATATTCATCGTGTCCCAAACAATTGCACGATAAATGGTTAAAAGAACTCATGAGACAATTCTGCACAGTACAATTGATTTCATGAACACCTTACTCCTGACATGTTTAATTTAATTTGTCTCCTCCAAATCTGCAAGTAACTCTCTTTTATCCATAGTTACTTTCCTTATTCTATAATGCATTTATACCAGTATGAATATAGTTTATGTCTCCTATGGAGTATCTTTATTTCAGATCTCTTGGGACCTGACCGAGGAATTACCCTTGTCTTTTGTCCTAAAGATTTGAATGTCTTAACTGTTTTATTAAATCGTATCAAGGAAAGAACTCAAGTTTATTTAGGAATCTATTCACGATGTTCGTTTCCAAGAAGGTTTTGATTAAAAAAGAGAATAAACTCGTCACCTTATTCTATGGCCAATCGGGCAATCTTGTGGATTCGGTTGATACTGTGCATTCTTTATTAGAATTGTTTTGGATGCTGCATGATTATTCTATTCTGAAATGATTGATAAATGTTTGGTTTTTGTAATCTAATGATGGGCCCCTTTTGACTACGAGGGTACCTATCAAGCGATCCTTGGCCACTCCACCTCTTCGGGTCAGTGGATGATGTTCTTATGGATACAATGAGGAAAGACGACCTCTACTACATAACTGCAAGCTAAGTGCAGTTTGAAATTTCATCTGTGTTTTATATTTTTGTAAATATTTCACCCTGGTAATTTATTCTACATTCAACATATAAAATTATGTTTCTTCCAACTAAATACTAATTATAATTTATTTTTCTTCTTACATAGTTGGTGCACACGAAGTCCTCAGATTCTAGGGCATCGTCTTACGCAAAAGGTACTTGGGTTCCTTTTTACAATGCTCTCAGGGTTTATTATTCCAGGTTCTATCAAACGAAAACGGTTATGTCCTAGAATACCATCATCGTGGAACTTTAAACTAGACTCCCGTAGTGACTGGTTAATGTATATTCAGTTTGGAAATGATGTTTCACTGTTGGCAATTTATAAATGCAATATTGTGTAGAGTTGAATACACATTTTTTCTGGAATATGTAATAAGTTTAAGTATTCGAGTCACATAACTTTTAATGCTATGCTATTGTAATGAAAACATGACTATTAGCTTTTTATTTTAGGCCTGTGATTATACAGAGCCTCTATTGTTCTTGTTAAAAGAGTGAAGCGAATATTGTTATGAAAAGTGAGCGGTCTCTGTATTATGAATTAAAAATAAAAACTCCTATTATGGTCACTGTGGAATAATTGACTGTTCATGTTCCTTTATATCTTTTTCCTTTGGTTGTATCTATACAATACGTGGGTCTAAAATTTTGTACAAGAAGCTATACATACATACATACATACATACATACATACATACACACACACACACACACACACACACACACACACACATATATATATATAGTCACTTCCTATTGTATATAGTCATGCCAAGTCTTAAATGACATTTTCATAGTGTGATCATCATAGCTATTTAGTACAGCCTATGTATTTAACCTATGGAATATATATTTATATATATCTAAGCTTTCAAGTTTACTTCCATAATCTTTATATGGCATTCTTCAATTGACAATATTCTTTAGGTTTATTTCTTATATGCAATTGATCACATGTCTGAAATGATAGGGTTAGCACAATTCAGATCCCATCTATCTTATATGCATCTTCCATATACTTCTATAACAGTCCCATCAACAATTAATACACATAGAATCTCTAACTCAATGAGTACAATAAAACTGTAAGAGTTATACTACAATTTATTTCATTCCAATAGTAATTTAATCAACATATCAATTCATCTAGAATTCAATAGATGTATTCTATCATCCATTATATCAAATAACATTCGATCAAAAAGGAGTAGATGGACATATCTGAGAAAGTTGTTGAACAACAAATGGAACAACCAAGTTCCTCCCAACCTTAGAACAAAAAAACCAATCTACTTGTCCCGTTCACCACCTAGCTTGACCATGAATCCATGAGGGAGAACTCCAGAACTCCTTCTTAGCTATAATCCTTCAGTTTCAGAAAAATTCTCCTTGCCTTACACTCAGAAAAACAATGTTCATAATAGCAAGTGACAATTTTTTTCCCCAACATACTAGGCAACGTCCTGCCTCCTCCCATATGCTATATATCCAAAATCATTTGTGCCTAGGTCTTTTCCCCTTGTTAATTTTCACATCTTTCCAAATCCCTGATTTTCAGGGGCTGCCAATGGCCAAATTCCTAATTTTCCACTTGTAACATTCAACCATGACGTAGTTCCAACATGTTCCCCACTCACGGAGTCATGGTCAACTGATTTCATTCTGGATGTTCCATTTGTCCATCAACAATAAATATAAAAATTATTTGTTTCTTACAAGTGTCATAGTCAAAGAGTTAGTTGGGTCAAATCAAATCTTTTCCCAACAGTCATAATCATAATTTACAATTAACTAAATTCAAAATTCAGAATTGTCATAAATGGCAATAATTTTCCAATTTCAAATTTACGAAAAATGGAAATAAATTCCTAAGTATTTTCAGACTTAAAAATAATTTATTTTTGGGGATGTTACAATGTACACCAAACTCTTCAAGAAATTCCGAGACATGTTTTCTTGTTCATATGAAGAGATGCCAGGGATAGACCCTTGTATTGTCGAACATGAGATTAAAAATTATCTGGATGCTAAGCCTGTTCGACAATGTCTTAGAGATGTCAACCCTCGAAAGGACCTTGCTATTAAAGAAGAGGTGGAGAAGCTACTTAATGTTGGCTTAATATACCCGATTCCCTTGACTGAATGGGTATCCAACCCCGTTCCTTTGGATAAGAAGCAGGGAACCATCCATCTATGTATGGAATTTCGTGACCTGAACAAGGCCTGTCCTAAAGACAACTTCCTGAGACCTTTCATCGATCATATTCTCCATGATTGTGCATGAAGAAAAGTGTTTTCTTTTATGGAGGGATTTTCAAGATATAATCAAATCTAAATCCAACCTAAGGATCAACACAAGAACGCATTCTTTTGTCCTTGGGGTACTTTTTCATACCGGAAAATGCCTTTCGGCCTTAAAAACGATGGAGCAACCTTTCAACATGCCATGAATTTCACTTTTCATGATATTAAGCACATAGTTGAAGCTTACCTTGATGATATTTCTACTCACTCTCACAAGAGAGCAGATCATGCTACTCAACTTCGGCTCATTTTTGAAAGATGTCATTACTATAGAATCTGGTTGAACCCTCACAAGTGCATATTTTTCATTTAGGTTGGTTGTCTTTTGGGTTTTCTAGTTTCTGATACTGGGATCATGGTGGATCCACTAAAGGTTGAGGCAATACTTTGGTTGCCTCCCATGTGCACGATTAGACGAATTCATGGTTTATAGAGGAAAGATAACTTTCTTCATCTGTTTATAGTGAATTATGCCAATATCACTAAGGGTTTCATGTGTCTCTTGAAGAAGAACACTCATTTTTTATGGGATGAGCGAGCCCATGATTCCTTTGATTCTTTGAAGAAGGCCTTGGTATGGATGCTTCTGCTGAAGCCCCCTGACTATAGTAGAGATTACTTACTTTATATCATCGCATCTAAAGATATGATTGGTATGGTTCTGGTTCAGGAAGATGATGAACTCCATGAGCACTTCATGTACTATCTTAGTCGAACTTTAGTAGGTCCTAAACTTAACTACTCTCATGTCGAAAAGCTATATTTGGCTATCGTTCATGCAGTCCAACATTTTTTTCACTATATATTACTTTGTAAGACTACGGTGATTGCCGATGTCAATCCATTTCAGTACGTCCTTACCATATGTATCATAGGGGGAAAATACAATAAATGGATTATCATTTTACAAGAGTTTGATCACGATTTCGCTTCCGCGAAATCCAATAAATGTCTAGTCTTCACAGAGTTCATATCTGATTTTCCACAATTAGATGAGGACATTATTCGTATTGATTTGTTTGTGTACGAACACATTTTTCTTGTCTCGTCATCTGACCCCTAGCATGGAGACATCGTTCTCTATATTCAAACCTTGAATTTCCCTCAACATATCTCATGAGATGACCAACAACGTGTAAGATACCAAGCTAAGAAATATACTATTGTTGGTGACACTTTGTATCACTAAGGAATAGAAAATATCTTACATTGTTGTTTAACTCATGGAGAGGCCGAGTTTGTCCTAAACGATTTCCACAGTGGGGCTTGTGGTGTTCATCTATATGGGCCTGCGACAACCCAAAAATTTTTGCGAGCTGATTATTTATGGACTACAATATTTAAAGATTGTATTGAAGTGGTGAAGAAGTGTCACCCCTACCAAGTGTTCACTCAGAAAATGTGGTCGCATTCAGCCCCTCTTCACCCAATCATTACCGTCGGTCCCTTAACCAAGTGGGGGATGGACTTTGTGGATTGAAACCCAACTTCGACTAGGGGGAATCAACACATTATCATGGCTGTAGACTACTTTAAAAAGTGGTTCAAGTCCATTCCTATAGTCAAATATGATGGGATAATTGAAACCTTCTTCATGCTCAATCAAATTATCACCCAGTTCGGTATCCCAAGTGAGATTGTCACTAATCATGGCAGTCATTTTAAGAAAAAAATGATGAAATAATTAGCATTTAAGCTGGGGTTTAGACATGGTCATTGTTCTCTCTATTAACCCCAGAAAAATGGACAAGTAGAGGCCATCAACAAGTATCTCAAGACCATTTTGCAAAAAATTGTTAGTCAGAGAAAGTCCAACTGGCACATCATGCTATATACCACACTCTAGGCATACCAAACCTTGGTCAAGACTGCCACCGATTTTTCCCCTTTTCAGTTAGTGCATGGTGTGGATTTGATTTTACCTATTGAATGTGAAATCCCTTCTCTTAAGTTGGCAGTCATGCTCCTACCTGACACTTCTGATCTCAAGCGATGCCTTCTGCACCTAGAGAGTCTCGATGAGCAGCGTCGAGACTCCTCTACGGCTATCGAGGTGAACAAAATATGTGTCAAGGTCCAGTATGATAAGTCTATCTATCATCGGTTGTACACCAAGGGTGACTTGGTCCTCTTGTATGATCAAGCTAAATAACCATTGAGGGTACGCAATTTTAAACCCATGTGGCATGGTCCTTACATCGTGCAAAGTGTTCGAGAAAAAGGAGCCTATGAGTTAGAAGATTATGAAAGGAATAGGTTGGCCAGGCCCAAAAATGGGCTCTTCTTAAAAGGATATTATGCTTCAGCCTGAAGCTTGGGCGGAAATATCTGTATACTAATGTAATTTAGTGTATATATCTTTTTCCTTTCTTGTTCATGTTTGAGTTTCTTATCAAGTTTTCACTTGGTTGACAGATGTAAAGGGAGTCTTCGATCTACTTAGGATTCACATATGGAGCCATTCCTCATACATGGAACTTGGCTTCTGCCTCTTGGGTTCTTTACTCACCCAAGGGTCCACTAGTGTCTTCAGGTGGCATATGCCTAGGGTCATCCACCAACAATGTGGCCGAATATAGTGTTGTTATAAAACTGTTGCGTGATGCTATCTCACATGGTATTCTCTCTTTAGAGGTTCTCCTAGAATCCCAGTTAGTAGTACGTCAGCTGAACGACAACTATCGTCTGCATGATCCTACTCTACTCCGACAATTCCTACGAGTACGTCTTTTAGAATGACAGTTTGATTTTATTACATATTATCATATTCGTAGGAGTTCTAATCATGTATCCGATGCTTATGCAAATTTTGTTTTAGATTGGCATTTGTCACATAACTAAAGAAAATAAAACCATCTCATAAATGTACACATTGTAAAATATAAGTAAAGATGAAGATCCCTTTTTATATATTTCAAAAAATATGGTGTTTATAGTACAAAATTGGGGATAATACCCTTAATACACATATACAGTCGATACTAAAATATCCCATGACATATACACCTATGGTGTCAGATGTGTGTCATGGTAACAAACCACGACATTTGCAAGATGCCGAAAGAGTCCTACCCATACCCATCCATGGGAATCCTATGGTTCAAACGTGATACGTTTCCCTTCACATTTTGTAGGACCCTCTTTGCTTCTCCTCCTGTCACCTCATCTCCCTAGTTCCTCCGTCGATGTGCAGGGAATCCTTTTGGCCATCGTGGACCCATGTCTGCATTACAAAAATGTCTAATTAAGAACCATCCAAAAACATTTTTGGTCTATTATACAAAAATACAAAAAAATGAAATATGTAAAAAATATTGACATATCTATGTCACCATATGAAAACCCTGGTGGAAGTGGCATGTCTGGATCTCCTCGGAATTCTATCCCTGCATAGTGATAGTCATCTAGGGAAATGACTTGTTGTTGCACCACTAGAAGAAATCCTCGTTGTAGGGTTTTTCCACCCTACCTCCCCCCTGCCACCTCGTCACCTCGGTCCACCATGTCATGGCTATATTGTGAGGTCCTCTAGGAGGGATCTCGAATCTAGGTCCCAAAATTGGAAACTGCTCGAAAAAGAAACTGCATAGGATAAAGGAAAATCCAAAGTTTCTCTTAATCCCCTGTTTTCACTTTGTCAACTGGCTCTTCATATTTTCCAGTAGTGAAGTACACTAGTCATATACTCTGGGTATTGTACATTGCAATGCATAAAACATGAATGACCTTAATGTCTGGTGCAACAAGGCCAAACCTGTGATCCTGTTCAATACAAGGAAAATAATATTGAGGCTCATATTGTTTATTTCTAGGATAAGAACTTGAAACCCTACCTTAGGTGTCCTTGCTACACAATGAGAATCAATGTACTCCTCTATTTTCATCTTTCTTCCTTCTTCCCATGATTTGAGGTTTACAACCTCTCTATAGCGTGATAGACTAGTCAAAAAGTATATGTCTTCTACTTCAATTATCAATGGTTTCCCATCGAGATTGAAGCTTTCACTCTCAGGGTCCCAGTAACCCACAAGCATCTCAAGAAACCTCACTTGGGCTCTCATTCCTTTGAGTTCCCAAAATTTATAGAAGCCACACTACCTTAAAGCCATTTGAGCCCCCAGATCTCGATCTATAGCATCATCGACCTTTTCGTTCTCTCTTTCTCTCCATTCGAGAACCATCCTGCCAATGACAAATCCAAAATTGAGTTAGAACCCTTAAAAATTATTGTTTGTATGCCTGTATGTGGTCTAATTCTATTACATTTGTGTGTAGGGCTTGATATATTCTCCCTATAGTTTACACGGTAGCATATACCTCATTGTATACATGACCTGATTGAATCCAGCCCATGTACATTGAAATTCAGATTTTGCGCCCTCAATAGCTAAACATTTGGGACCAAATTCAAAAATTCAATCCATTTCAATTGAAGAGGAGGAGAGGTATATTTAATTTATCCAGACGGTTTCTAATTTCATTGGTTGATGATCCCGCAATCGTTTTAAGCCATTTTTTCACCTAATGGACTAATACAAAGGTAGATTGTGGGGGGTTTTCCAGTTTTAACCCAGGATTCTTGCAGATTGCAATGTTTTGTCAATCGTTCATCACCACAGGCAGGTATTTTTATTACCTAGCATATAGGATAGGTATCCACTCCATCATACTTTATTTTGCATTATCCTATAAATGTCGCTCTTTATGCCTTAGGTACGAACCCATTTCTTGGGACAGTCAACCTTCCATCTTCTATAAGTCATGTTGTTATCAAGTGGTAGAGACTTACCAAACATGGGTTCCCTAGCTAGATCCCCTACTCCATTTGGTGCCCATGCAGACTTTTTCCATAGGACCCAGAGTCCCTCATAGCTCATACATGACTTTATGTTGAGCCTCATTTCTCATTCATAAACATGCTGCCTTATACCTCGAGGACTCCCACATGAGTTTAATTTAAGATATTTTTTAACTCGTCTTTAAAAGGAGAATAGATTTTCAACTGATTTGTCCCTTTCACACTCATTAAATTGGACTTGAAAGGTCATGAGTCTTAGTTAATCTCGTTTCCTACTCGTTATCAAAAACTGGAAAGATTGCCGAGTGAACTTGTCTTTTTCACACTCGTAAATTGGTTTTGAAAAGACATCTATTTAACACAAGGTTATCCCTTTTTCACACCAAGTAGACTAAAATACATTAAAAAGGAAATTTTTTGGAATTAAGTTGTGATTGCATCTCATGCCCTTACTTGTAGTATTGAGCCTATAGTCGGTTATCTCTTTGTGTTATAAACTGTTTTCCTCAACAGTTTTGCATCCTCAACCAAGTAGATCCTTGTTTATATCATTCACAATTTGACAAACTATACCTAGGAAGGAACATTCCCCCAAGTGTCCATCTCCCGCATGCATTTCCCTGAATTGAGCATAGGTATTTTTCACTGCTAGAACTAGTTTTTCTTACTTGCGACACTTGTTTCCTCCTTTGTATCATAGCATTCATTTGTCTATGAGAAAAAAAAAAGACACGCGAGAAGGGAGTATTATCTTATGTTGGAAAAAGTTGTGTCACCTTTGAACAGAGCACAAATTTATTGAGTCTATTCATCATCATAATTTTGGGATTAGCATGGCCTTAGGAAGCTGATTTTGTTGCAGAGTCTTCTCTACCGAATGGTTACTCTTCCAGTCCTTATGGAGAATTTCATTGGTGGCCCCTGCATATTATGGTTTCATCATTGGGTCTATGTTGTTAGAGTCCTCCAAATGTCTCATGATCTTGTTCAAAGGAAGTCTATCAACCTGTGTCGGCCAGTCCTTAGAAATCTTGACTTTGCATGTCGGCTATACCGTCAGTTTGTCTCAGAATCACATGATAATGTAGTCCTATCATGCACCCTAGCCCTACTTTCATCATTGGTAGGTAACCTTGAACCCAAAAATTAACATTTCATCATTGGTCGTTGACTGAGTGGTTTCCCTTATGTTCAATGAAAAGACATTTATTCACACATTAGGATTCGTGCAGTGTCTTGGATACCATTATCCTTATTGGTGGTTTCCTTGGCTTTGTCATAAATTTTCATCATTGGTTTCTATTAAGAGGGTATTTTTCATGTACCACTTGGAATTGACACACACAAAAGATGCACAGGGTCGTTGGTTAGTGAACATGTTCTTCTTCTAATTTCCGCCAAATAATGAAGCTCCTGCTTTATACCTCATGCTAACTGATGAGATATGCCTTAATGATCTCCTTTCAGCGGGTCTCCTTCCATCGACTTCAGCTCATTTATTCTAGAAACGAGACCTATATTCTTATGGGTACCCTAAGGCTTGCAGTCATCTGTGGCAGGCCCTCTCTCCATCGACAACTCGGAATACATCAATGTCTATTGATCGATGGATTCTTCGGGTGTTCGAAACTGACTCCTCTATTCACACTTGTAAGAATGTACTCATTTCCTTGATACCTACTATCATTATCGGTAGGTTGTCTTGCATTTGTTAAAAATATACATCAATGATCGATAATCAAATGATGTCTCATTATGTTTAACCTCAACTCCTTTATTCACATGGTGTTGAATTGCACCCTTGGCAGATTGTGTAGAAGACTTGAAGACATCACTACGTGGCCACAACTTTCTTGAGTTGTTGCTTCCTTTTCATTGGACCAATACGTATATGAATTTAGTTATCATGGGAGATTACATTGTACTCCATGGTATACAAATATATTCATATTGGTTTTTGAGACCGGTTCTATTGGGCCTTGTTCATGACTATGACAACTATTGGCATATAACCACATTTGTATTTGCCTATTCATGGCCACATACACTTATCTGGTATATTTTTCACATGGATATGCACTGTAATTTTATTGGCAACCATGTACGCAAAGTCAATACATAATGTAATGAGAAACGAGTTCCTCCAATTGGTCCCCTACCACTCCACTTCTGGGTTATTTATAATGTATTTCGGCCATTGCAGATACTCCTCTGACCTCACACATTAGGGGGCATTTGTTATAGAAAGATTTGTCTCACCCTATGAAATCTTGCACATAGGTCCTTATTCCATTTCCCTGTGCATACTTATCTTCCATGTTGATAAAATCCAGAGACAAAATTAATATTTTTCCACATATACACATCTTTCACACTTTATAACATGCGTATATGCAGGTTGCTCCACTACAACCTGTGTACATCGGGATTTGTACCAGAAAATGAAATTAAATGTTAGGTTTCCATGTCACAACATGATATCTCTGATCCTTGGCCTTCCATATACTAGAAATGTTCAAACTCATCCCTTCATTTCCAATTTTAAGGCTATAAAGAGGAGAATTCTGAGCTATGGAAAGAAGGAGAAAAAATTCAATTTTGAGAGAAAAGTTACTCTAGAGAAATTATTGACTTCATATTGAGTCTACATCCCTTTTTCCTTTAAGTCTGAACATAATGTTCAGCCCTCAAGCTCTTCCCTTATTGATTGAAAACCTCAATGTTTCTCTCTTATGAGTTTGCCTTTGGTGGAGGATTGAAGTGGTGGAGGCCCAGCTGGAAGGAACTTAGTTTCTTGGTTCTGAACCATGATGACATGGAAGTCTGTAACATTTTCACTTTTCCTGATCATTTATTAATAGAAATACTCTTTTCCCGTCCAATTAATATCTTACAAATATATGAGTTATTATTCATGGGCGTATTTTTTATGTTTATTAATGGATTATACTATCTAATGTGCTAAACTTTTATATTACTACCATATGCTTTCTTTGCTTGTTTGTTGAGAACTTGTCACAGGTATATAGCTTTGGTTCGAAGTGCTCAATGGTGGACTTCATCAAACATCTGGATGAGGTAGGCTTCTTACTTATCTCTCTTGCATATTGGTTTATATAACATGTTATTGGGATAGAGTTGATTTCTGCAGTCATTTCCATCTGTTTTGGTTTACCCTAGACATAGAGAGATTTTCCTTGTAACATGACTCTAATTTTACCAGTTACAACATCCAAGCCTGGGGAGACAGGAAATAGTCGATTATACATGTAAGGGAAAATTCAAAACCACAAATACCCTTGAGAGGTGCCTCAGATCGAGGTAAGACCTCACAAGTGATCTCCAAGTGTCTAACAACACCGTTTTTAATATGTGCATACCCATCCACCAATACCAACAAATTGGGGTTAGTTACTCCACTAATCCCAATGTGACCTCATGATTTACCCATGTGTGAGAAGGGATGCCCAACAAAAAGATGTGGCAATTGGATTTATCTCCCTAACACAAGATCTAATGTTTTTTTGACAACTTTGGAGAGATTTCCTCACCACCTAGTCCAAATCCCTATACCTAATATAATGTTGGTGCTCTATGAGATACAAAATAGTGAACGAATTTTATTAGGGAACAATTTTAAGTGTTATTATTTTAGTCAAAAGAATTGTGGAACTAAAACAGATGATGTTTCAACTTGACTCAAAATATCATGCAATAATATATGAAAT
>JASDQU010440261.1:85678-95978 GCA_032191745.1 Picea mariana | reverse complement strand
TCCTCCTGAGCTTACTTTGTTCATGTTTTTCCATTGATGCAGAATTTGATCCTGCCATCAATGAAAAGTTCATACTGCCTATAAAGCATGCCAACCATCATCTGCACTATCTCTTCTGATCTTATCGAGCTTGCTCTGCAGCGTCTTCCCAAACTACTTCTGATGCCCGTCTGTTGCATTCTTCCTATACTCATGCCATCTTCACTGTTGTACTTGCCATCAATGACAAGCATACGCTACCTGTTAAACATTTGCCAACAATGTGTTTATATGTTAATGTGATTAGTGTTTCAATATAGATGAATGGTAGATAGATATGTTAATGCTATGTGCTTAATAGTATGGATATGACCTATGTGGATATGCTTAGTGATTAAATACTTTATATCTGGTTGAATACTGCAATGCTCTGTAATTAGGGTTTAACTACGCTGTAACTAAGACTGGATATTGATGAATGCTAATTGTTGAGTGCTCTGTCAAGTGTTAGAATCACAGATCTGTGTCCCAGCTAGGTTGCAGACATCTGAGTCTTGCAACCACCCTTGCCTCTACCTCGGGTGAGACTTCATCTGCTTCGCAGGTGTTGCCCAAAGGGCCGGTAGTTAGGGTTTTGTTGGTGCGCTGTTGTAGCATTGAACCTTGGGTCTGCCCCTGTGCCAACATCCACCACTTCCCATCCTCTGCGATTAGATGCACTATGGCTTCTAGGTGCACATCCTTTGAGATCAACCATAAGAGATGAAGCTAAAGGGAGCAAATGAGGGGAGCCAAAATACCATCCCATCCAGGAACCAAAGGGTTTGGACCAGGAGGAAATGTTAAAAAGGGATTTCTTGCTGAGACCATCCAACCAATCCTCCAGAGGATGAAGCTCTTGATTACTATCCAATGGCTACTTACCCATGATGTTATCATGCCACAGATCAATTGATTGGTCATTACTAGGGACCCACATTAAATGCTTTTTAATTATGAGGACAACTGCTTTAATTAATTTCCATATGGGGGAGCCGCTTCTTACCTCCTAAATGTTGTCAAGGCATCTTCACCTCTCTCCCAAACAAAATATTTATTGTGCAGTGTCTTTTTCCACAACTCATACTTACCGGATATCATTCTCCACAAGAGTTTGGCTCCCAAGGCTAAATTCATCAATGTAGGATCATATATACCAAGGCCTCCTTGATTTTTAGGGCCCTCACTATTGGTAAGTTTACCGAATGATACATTTTGGAGTTTGACTTGCTCCCCTGCCATAGGAAATCTCCTTAATTCCTGAGCAATTTGTTGTGTTACCCCTTTTGGAGCAAGCAATGTTGAGTATTGAAAGATAGGCAGTGCTGAAAGAACATATTTAATGAGGACTAATCAACCAACTGGGTTCAACCACTGAACCCCCCATTGATTGAACTTGGATTTGATCTTGCTCATAATCTTTTACCACATTTGAGAAGAGGAGGAAGACATGCAAATAAGCATTCTAAGATATCTGAAAGAGGCCCACACTGTCTTGATGAGGAAATAATAATATTCTAGACATCACTTGTAATAAACCCTTACTTGCATTCCAAGTGTAGATTTGGATTTTGTTGTGATTGATATTCCCTCCATAAACATTGATGAAGATATCCAAGCCCCTTTTAAATCTAATTATCATGATAGAAGAGACACCTCCCAACAACAATGTATCATCGAAAAATTGCGAATGATTGATACTTTTAACCCCTCTCACCACTTTTACCCCTGGCATATTGCTGCTTCGATGTTCAGATTCTAGCTTCCTACTAAAGGACTCAACCATGATGATATAGAGCAATGGAGATATTGGGAAGCCCTAACCCAATCCTCTACTCTCTTCAAAAAAGGAAGTGGTTCTCCCATTTACTAATGGGGCAATCTGAGGGTTGCACATACACGCCGATACCCATTGAATAAAAGCAGGGAAAAAACCAAATTTATGAAGAACATTGAAAAGAAAGGAATGTCTAACATGGTCAATGGATTAGCCATATCAATTTTAATGATCATACTTTTGTCTATGTTTTAATGGGTAAAATGGATTGCATCATGTATCATTATAATATTATCCACGATCTTCCTTCTCTCCATGGAGCCTCCTTTTCTG
The DNA here is from genome assembly GCA_032191745.1 of Picea mariana. Lineage (NCBI taxonomy): Eukaryota > Viridiplantae > Streptophyta > Pinopsida > Pinales > Pinaceae > Picea > Picea mariana. The sequence continues at coordinate 93,850 of JASDQU010440261.1, read as the reverse complement.
ACATAATTTATGGGAGAATCTTTTTTAGCCTGCTAGCAATTGTTTTAGTCAACACTTTATAAGAAGCATTGTAGAACGAAATTGGTTGGAATTTAGAAAAGGAATATGGGTTGTCTTCCTTTGGGATGAGGGCGAAAAAAGTTGAGTTAATGCCTCCCCCAATTCTTCTTGACCTATGGACATATTGCAATGTTCAAATGAAATCAAATTTAATGATATTCCAACACTCCTTGTAGAAATGAATTGTGAATCCATTTGACCTAGGGGATTTATCAAGGGAAAGATCCCAGATTGCTTCCAATATCTCTTCCTCTGTGATCTCTTGTATAAGACTCCCATTCTCACTTTGAGTGAAATTTAGAGAAGGTATATTTTTTACAGCATGAGTATTGTTTCCTCCAAATCAGCTCTATCTTTTTCAATATACAAGTTCTCAAAGTGGGTATGCGCCAATGCTTTAATCTCTTCAAAAGAACTGATAATTGAGCCATCCTCCTTAGTGATTTCCTTAACACATTTTTCCACATTCTAGCTCTCACTTGCCTATGAAAAAATGAAGTGTTTCTATTGTGTACGCTCAACCATAGACTATGCAACTTTAGTCACCACTTCTCCTCTTCTAATTTGAGAGCCTTGTGATATTTTTGAAAAACTTAATTTTCCTTTGCTATTAGCTCTTTGGTTATTTTCTCTATCTTCAGTCTATCTTTGATCAAACCTAACTTTTCACTGTATTCCTTAACTTCACAATCCGATGGAGAGCATGTATGTTTGGTCCATTCCTTAAGAGCAAATTTGGTAGCTTTGAGTTTCTGCTCCCAAATAAAAATAGGAAATCCAACCACCCATTTACCTCATGCTTTAGAGATTATTTCAAAAGCAAAATTTTCCTGTAGTCATAAAGGATTAAATTGATAGGCAATAGGGCCATAGTCAGGAATTTTCTTAAGCGACAGAGAAATGGGTCTATGATATGAGGTGGCACAGGGGATAATTTTTGAATATATTGATAAGGTGTTGTCAAGGAAAACACTTTGAACAAGGAAATAATCCAAGCGTGCCGCTATGTCTTGGACTGATTCTTTTGTTCATCCAAGTATGTCTTCCCTTGCTTGGTTTCACATCTACTAGATCCCAAAGTGAGATAAAATTTTCCATCCTCTCCCAAAGAGGGTCCCTAACAATGCTCCCTCCCCTAGTCTTTTCTTTTTGTCTGAGTGTGGTATTGAAATCTCTAGCTAGAATGATACTCTTCCAGTCCCTAACAATGCTCCCTCCCCTAGTCTTTTCTTTTTGTCTGAGTGTGGTATTGAAATCTCTAGCTAGAATGCTACTCTTCCAATAATCTAAACTTCTTAATGTTACAAGTATTTCCCCACATTCCATTTTTCATTATAGACTACATACATGTAAACATTCACAATATTTAATTTCTCATTGGTTTGTAGATGAGAAAAAAATGTTAACAACCAATGTTGAGTGTGATAGTTGTTAACCAATTGCAAAAGAGAATTAGTCTAAACCATGGAGAGGCCTCCAGAAGCACCTCTGGAACTCACAACTTTCCCACTATTATTCCATTGCTTCTTACATAGTTTTATGGATTCTTCAACCTCTAATTTTGTCTCTTGGAGTAGGAGGACAATGGGATTTTCTATTTTAATCAAATTATTTACTGATTCTATCTTGAACTTGCTATCCATGCCTCTATAATTCTAAGGGACAATGTCCATTACTTACATGTTGGCTTTTGAGACCTGCCAAGAAACAAGGTCGGTCCTTGATTCTTGGTGGTTCTTGTTGCTGAACCAAGTGATTTTTTTATTGTTGTTTGTGTTCTCATTTCTTTTTCCTTGTTTTCTATCTCTTCCCTTCTTTCTTTGGTTGGCTTCCATCTAGGCTTTTTGGATGTCTTCTCTTCTGATATTTCCTCTTATTTCTCCACTTACTTGCTATGTTGTTGGGATTTATTCCTTGCAATTTATCATATTGAATATAAATATTTCCTTGGAGAGTGATCAAGCTCATCCTCATGATCTGGTATGTTTCTTTCAGTGCTCAATGAAGGGACCATTTCTGGGTTTTCCTCCAACACCGATGAAACTAATGAGATCCAAGAATTAAATTGTGGGATGGCTAAAGTTTCCATGAGTGGGATAAATTCTTCTCGTGACAAGATTTCATACCTACTTGTGCTTGGACTTGCATCTCTCCCCTTAGATCAATCCGAGGAATTACCTTTTCATTATGGAGAGACTTCATAGATGGGTTGATTGAATGGGTCCACCCAGAGGCATGACCAGATCTTGAAGGCTTTGTGTGATCTACTAGAGAAGACACTTGTTTTGTTTGCAAGGAGGGGATGGATTGCTTGGTATTTGATTTTTTATTCTTCTCCTATTGCCATTGATCATCCTTCTCTTGTGTTGGTTGCTTGATTTTGTTGCAGTATTTTGTAAAATGGCCATACTCATGGAGCACTTTACACTTGAAAGAGAGTTGCTCATAATTGATAGCCTTATGGCTTCAAACCCACATAACAAAGTATTAGGACTTTTACTATGTTAGCGAATTTCCACTTCACGGCCTTAGATCGATTCTCGTACAATCACCAACAATAATTGTGCAAATTCATGGACAAATTTCACAGAATTAAACTTCGATTTGATTGTCAGGGAGAAATCCCCTTATCCATTGATTTTTTTTTTAATGGACGATCAAATATTTTTTGTGCAACAATATTCAAAGTGCAATTTCAAATGGTTGGAGTTAATACTACGAATGGTCTTTTTTGGGCTCCGAACAAATTTTAATCGTGACCGTTGATTGTTGTCTAATGGACGGTATAGGTTGCTTTTCAGAGTTGGGACGCATTCAATATCCACCATTAATATCTCCTTGGATGGATGGATTGATCTGTCGCACGCAAAACAAAGCTACGATGGAATATTCTTCGATACCCTCTATCGATATTGTGCAACTTTCACAATTTTCTGGAGTTCAAATGATACGGTATCGAACAAAATATTCTTCGACGCTCTTCTTCGATACTTTTTCGCTGGAGTGTTGAAACAAGCTCCGAAACTGGCCTTTCGATGGATGGTTAGATCTGTTCTAGATCTATTTCGATGAACGACTCAGATTCCACGTCGGAGTTGCTTTTATTGCCCAGAGTTCTGATCAACGATCAATTTGGATCGTTGATTCCCTTTGTCGATGGACGGTCCTAACTCATTTCAAAATACTGTAGTCAGAATGGAATTCGTAGCAAGACTCCAAATTGAAGACTCTAAAGTACACACAATCTCTTGCTTTCGAGGTTCGATAGACGAACAATGATAGTTGTCGATCTGATGGAGCTTGTCTCTTGGATTTAATCTCAGCCCTCGATTTCTGAACTTCTGAAATTCGTGGATTTCATAGAGATAGAATCCGAATTCACACTTGATACCCTGCCAATATAATCATTTTCCATTCTATCTATTCAATGGATAAGAAGACTTCAACAATACACATACACAAAGCATAAATTTCATAAACACAAGTCTTATTCAATGATCGAAGGAATAAAATACAACAATGTCGCTCTGTTCCTTCGTGGTCTCTCAGATCTCCGCAACACACATAGTGTCACCACTTTGCACACAACCTCTCTCCATTACAAATACATTCAATATATCTCATAGAGCTCTCAGGTAGCTCACAAACTAACAAAATCCCGAGCTATCCAAACCAATTACAAATCTAGAATTTTGCTCCTAAATATTGACAACAAAATAATAACAATCTAAACTATTCAATAGAAATATCTAGCTATTACAAATAAAAGATTAGGGAACCAAATCCCTTGGTAAATGTTTATGACCCTTAGGTCAATCTTGAAAATTACTGATAGATGCTCTTGCATCAATAATCCACTAGTTGAATGTGTTACCGATTGTCTAGGGTTAATTGGATCGCTTCAGGAAAACCCTTCTCTAGATCCACTACAACACATATGCAAGCACAAGAAAACATTCCATCCCTAGGTTCATATCTATTGATATACTTTCTAAGGGTGTTTCCTATGCAATGCATAGTGTCTTCATTCCAACAATGCAAGGAGAGGTGTGACAAATGAACCCACATTGGAACAATGTATGGTACATCATTTTTAGGGTTCAAATCAAGAGTCCATTTTTTCAAATACATCCCCATGGTGCCAAAAAAACAGGGGGTCCATTTTCGAAAATTAATTCCTTGTCTTCTTTAGTCTCAAAGAGAAAGGCATAGAACCCTTGCCCGCAAAAATAATGGATTCGTTTTCTTTTTATCAATACTTGCCAATTCTTTTGGACCCAAATTTCCATTGTCTTTGGAGAGGGCCATATCCCTATGAACTGTTCAATCAACCCTCTTTCAACTAGCACTAAAGCCATATGAAAAGATGTGGAATAAGGAAAGGGAACTTCTGGAATTTCATTTAGTGTTTTGACAAACCTAAAAGGTTGGGTTTTGATGGATTTACCCAAAGAAGAAACTAGAGCACAAAATGCATCGATCTCGGGATTTGGAGGGGGAAGGTAACCCCCTCCAGTGGTCGACTCCATGGATAAATCCAAAATGCCCTGGTCTCAAGGGTTTGAAGGCCACAAGGCTCAAAGAATATGCGCGCATAAACAATTTATTAGTTATTTTAAATATTACCTTCCACATGAAGAGAAATTTTTAACCATTCATTCATATCTCAAATATTTAATTTAATCAAGTCCACTACCCTTCACTTTACCTTATAATTAAATATATATTATCTATTATAACAAATAAATAGATAGAATGGATAGATTTTATTAAATTATCAACAAGATTGGATGGCCATATGGGAAAACAAAGTTTACACTCTGTGTGCCATGTTTCAAGAGATTAAAACAAGGAATCAAAATGGTTAGAGCTAGTGGTGTGATGGCAGGATCCAAATAATGGACGTGGTCTATTCAATTGGTTCTGGTCCCCTTCACTCTACATCAAGGACTAGCTGCCTCATTGTTTTTTTTTTCAACCATCTACTTCTTATTCACACCATTTTCTTAGCTAAACTTGTTGTACCTCTCATTGGGGCCTCGATTCCCAATCTATGATATGCAAATTCGAACTCTTCCTGATTTGCAAGCACGCTGGTTAGTTGCATAATGCGAGAGAAATGATTGCTTTGTTTCTAGATCCCCTTTTCCACATGCTAGGCATAACCTTTCCTACCATGACTCCTTGGGTTGTTCTCATCTTCCTATTTCTCATCTTAGCATGTGTGTGTTGGTTCTTATTTGTGTTATTACTTGTTTTTCATGCCGAGGGAAGTTAAATTTCATGTAGTTTTGCACTTTGATATCCCTATTTATGTTGAAGTTGTCTATTGGTATTGTTGTTTTCCTTTGGCATGTATTTTTCTCTATTTTCCTTTCTTGTAACATTCTTGTATGTGACTTCTCAATGCCTTTATATCTATGTGCACCTTTCTTCTTCTATATGGTGAATACCTTTCTTGGAGGTTATAATTACAATGTTAAAAATACAATGAAAACTTACCATCAAAGCATCTATTTATTTGGAAATGTAACATCCCCACTATAATCCCCAATTTAGTTAATGTATAATGTAGAAATGAATGTGGCTATGGCCAAGTGATGTAATATGCGAAATGTATTTTCTAATTTTAATAAAAATAATGCGATTCCATCTGTTGGGAATATGGACAGAGATGGGGGCTGATTAATCCGCAAGAGAGGGGGATGTCTAGAGATTGTCTAAGAGGGGCCCAAGGGGGAAATGGTTTATGGATATTAATTCAAACCTACATTTCTAAATTTTATTATCATTTGGGGAAACCTTCTATTTCAGTTTGAGTGTATGAGAGCCCAATCACTAAATACCTATTAGAGGATGAGTGTGAGAGTCACATCCAATAGTTATTGGAGAGCATGGGGTTGGAGTACAATCAACATTGGGCAGATTTAGTAGTCAATTATATGGGGAAAATAGAGGAAATTCATATGGGGACAATAGATCATTTTTTTCACATTTAGTTTTGGAGGCATGAACAGTAAGGGAGCACAGGGAAAAGAGCACCATATCTAGAGAAAGGAGGCTGTGCAAATTTTGGAGCATGCTGGAACATTTTTGGAGCGTTTTGGAGTTGAAGATTGAAGAGCCAGGTTGTCAGGATTGAAGAGTGAATTCCTGTGGGAGTTCCACTATAACAACAAGTGGTTACTGTTGTTGCTGATAGATTTTCCTGGTAGTGAGTTTCCTTGAGTTCCCAACAAAGATATTCTTGATTAATTGTGCCAGAGAGACCTTGATAAACGAACGGGACACCTGATGGACTAAGATTAGTGAAGGGGTACATTTCTTGGGTTGGGGAGGTCAAGAGGAAGAGAGCTGGCGAAAATTTGGGATAGTTGTAGAATAATACTAATGGGTGGTGGGTTATTGAGTTGTGAGTGGACTATGAGAGACATCCTTCTTTTGTGGATTTATATCCCCAACTCGGGGGTGACTTGCTATTGATATTTGGTAAAATAAGTCTATGGTTGGGTGGAAAGTCCTTCCCAAGCCGTTGGTTGCACAAACTTTCTTTTAAAGATGAGTGTTTATCTATTATCTAAGTTTTCTTATGAGTCTTATGGATGTGCATTTTACTCTGTGAATGGAATTTTTTTATGTGCCATTGTAGATGACATATTAGCTGCATTCATATTCATTTAAAATGTTGTAGATGCATTTAATTATGGGTATCAAAATCTAATTAGTTCCATGTATAAATTGTGGCTGATAAGCTACATGAAATGAATTAGTAGAAAAATTTCGATTTTATGTGTATTTTCCGCAAGTAATGTTCCGGAGTTAAGTTGGGGAATGTTATATATTTGTATGAGAGCCACAAGTTCAACATCGAGCCTACATGGGCTAGACTCAACACACAGAATATGGAATTGCAGAATTAAGCTAAGAGGATGCTTGCAAATTAGTTGTCAAAATTGCTTAAGTGAAATTGGGGAAATTCATGGGAAATTTGAGGAAATTGAACCTAGGAGTTAAAAATCCCCTATTTTAATATTGGAATGAGTGTCTTTCAGCCTGTAATTGGTCAAATTTGGGATTTTCAAGATATCAATGGCAAAATTGGACAAAAACTCAAATTCCTACAGTAAAATTTGTGGAGAACTCGACATGGGAAGTGTCAAATTTCGCGTGCATAGATGAAATTGACATGCACATGGCCAAAATTGGCCATTAGAAGTTGAAATTCAGAGTTCATGGCGACCTTGGAAAATTTTTTTGAAAACAAACGTTTTTGAAAATTTAGGAAAATTTGGATAATTTTTTGTACCATGATGTGGAGGCCATGTGTCGGTGACGTGGTGATGATGTGGCAATGGTGACATGGAATGTCACAGTGGTAGGTTGGTGGCACGGTGGCGGGGATACCAACGAAGTAATGAATGATACCACGAGTGGTATTTGTAAGTGGTATCTCATGCCTGGAAGAGCAGTTTTGAAATGGCTCTTGACGATGTGAAACAAATAGAAATGCACCATGTATCATGGGAGAAAACCAATATCACATCGTGGAGGGCCTTTAACCCTCACACATGTTGATGATGTATAGTTGTGGGTCGTTGATCGTCCCCCGATCTCCACCGTCGTTATGAATTCTCTATCATCATTATTATCTATGTTTCATACAAAATTTTCCCTAGTTCTTGACATATTTACTTCTACAAGTGACAAAAGTTGGTGTCTGGGATAAATTGCACCAGAATGAAAAGTGTACAAAAGGGGTAAATAATCAGTATTCAAATTACTATAACTTTCTTCTCAAAGTTCAAAATTGAGCAAGGAAGTATTCATTGGAAATATCTTGGAGAGAATAATCCATCTATCAACACCCCCCCCTATTGATTAAGGTTGGTTGTCATTGATGTGTCCGATAGCGAATTCTAGTAGCACAAAGGTTTGGGTAATGGACCCAAGGTTGTTTCATGTATAATGTTATGGTTTTTAATATATTTGAAGGTAAAACTATTCTATATGGATAGTACATGTCATTCTATTTCTGGTGGTATGTGGAACGTCACATAACTCCTCACGGTTAGAGAGTTATGGCCATGAGAAGTTGGAGAACCCAAGTTTGGG
>JASDQU010440261.1:57706-75200 GCA_032191745.1 Picea mariana | reverse complement strand
TGTGTGTGTGTGTGTGTGTGTGTGTGTGTGTGTGTGTGTGTATGTGTTGTATAACAAAAAATTGTTTGCATACACATTTTCTTGTAAAATTTAAAAGTACAAGAAGGAATTTTGGTTCTTGTATGAAAACTACAGTGATGAAGATGCACATGGGTCCTATAGTCATGAAGATGAATTCATAGGGCTATATGTTAGCATGGGAAATGTTGAGATGACATCTAATGGAAGAAGAGGAAGGCATGATCCTGTAACTATGAGAATGTTGCAGAAAGAAGGACAAAGTTATAGGGCATATAATTGGAAGATTATGAAGGGTTAGGAAGAAATACTTTAGAGTCTGAATATGTTGCAGAGGCAAGATAATAAATAATCTGGCACAAATCAAGAAACTAGTGCTAGACAAGTGACAACATCTAGATCCCATAGAAGAAGAGATGAGCATGAGAACGACACGAAATCAAAGAGTATGAGCAGGTGCCATCATTCCCCAGAACAATCCACTACGAGAGCTCGTGCAAGTTTAGGGCCAGGAAGCAGTCCAAGTGTGTCTCTTATCAAGAGACAAAAGAGAAGGCTTGAGGGAGACATATTGCAAGGTGAACTCAAGAAAATTAAGCCACCAAATTTCAATGGTGAGCATAAGAAGAGAGAAGAGGCCGAGGCCAAGGCCTAGTTGTTGGAAATGAAGAAATATTTCCTGCTGAATGATTATCCCTCCAGGGTAGAAACAATAATTGAAACCTACCACTTGCAAGGAAAGACAACCATGTGGTGGGATCAACTTAAGCAAGCCAAACACCTTGATGAGAATAAGATCTCATGGTGGCAATTCAAAGGATATTTCCAAGAGAAATATTTGTTTGATAATTATTATGAAATAAATATGAAAGAGTTCTTTGAACTCATGTTGGGAAGTATGACAATGGATGAGTATAAGAAGAGATTCATTGAATTGTTGAAGTCTGTGGACTTCACAAAGGATGAGAAGGTCAAAATCCAAAGGTTTCTGAGTGGGTTACCCTTTTTATACAGTGACAAGATACAATATAATAACTCAAAAACTTTATAGGAAGCCATAAGGAGAGAAAATCATCTCTATGAGAAAAGTAGAGGGAGGATAGTCTTCCAAAAGACTCGGAATGACAAGATGAATGGAAAGAAAGATCAAAGGAATAAAGGCCTTAAACCACCATTTTTCAAGAACAAATCCCAAGAAAATCAACAAGGAAAAACAACCCAAAATGAACACAAGACAACATATTCATTTGGGAAAAGGCCAAGGCAACAACCTGTATAATGTTGGGGATGTGAGATAAATCACTTATATAGGGAATTCCCTCACAAAGGTGAAAGAATGAGGACTGTCCAAAACATTCAGGAGTCTAAAACATTTGAAGACATGGGAGGAACAATACCAAGGATTTATGCAGCATTGGAAAACAAACAATCATAGTATCAATATCCCATGATTGAAGTGGAAGGTAATATTGATAACTAGCCCATAACAATTTTAATTAATTCTGGATCTAGCCATAGTTACATAAAATCTAACAATGTTGAAAGCTTTCACTTGAAAAGGAGTAAGCATAAGAAACATTGGTTAGTTTAGTTAGCCACAGGGGATAAAAGGAAGATCAATTAGTTGGTTAAAGATTGTCCAATAGACATGAATGAACCCAACACAAAGGTGGATGTGAACATTATACCTTTGGATTCATATGACTATCTAATTGGCCTGGATTGGTTGGAAAAACACCATGCTATCCTAGATTGTTACAACAAGACCATAACTTGTCTTGATGAGGGAGGGAAACATGGAAATATTCAAGGAATTCCAAGAGTTGTAGCTGTTAGGGAAATTTCAGCCATGCAGTTGAAAAAGAGTTTCAAGAAGGGATGCCAAATTTTTGCAGCCCATATGGAAGAGGTAGCCATGGATAAAATAGAAAGTATTGAAGACCATCCAGTCTTGAGGGATTTTAAATATTTTTATGTGGAAATCCTAAGATTTCCACCAAAGGGAGACATTTATTTCTCTATTTATTTGGTGCCAATATCTTCCCTAGTGTGCAAGACACCTTACAGAATGGGTACAACAGAATTGAAAGAGTTATAGATGCAACTTGAAGAAATTTGAAGAAGGGGTATATACGCCCAAGTGTGTCACCTCGGGGAGCCCAGATTCTTTTTGTAAAGAAGAAAGATATAACCTTTAGGCTATGTATTGATTTCAGACAGTTGAATAAGGTCACCATAAAGAACAAATATCATTTACCAATGATTGATGATTTATTTGATCAACTGAAGGGTGCAAGGATCTTTTCTAATATTGACTTGATATCAGGTTATCATCAAGTGAGGATAAATGGGGAGGATATCAACAAGACAACATTTAGAACAAGATATGAGAATTATGAATTCACAATAGTTTCATTTGGATGATCAAATGCCCCAACACTTTTCATATTCCTGATGAATGGAGTGTTCACGGAGTACCTAGACAAGTTTGTGATTGTTTTCTTAGATGATATTATCATCTACTCAAGTAAAAAACACGAGCTTGAGAAACATTTAATAATGGTGTTGCAAGTTTTGAGAGAGCATAAGTTGTATGCCAAGCTAAGTAAGTGCATCTTTTATCAAAATAAGATTCACTACTTGGGGCATATTATTTCGACAAATGGGATAACAATTGATATCGAGAAGATAGAGGCCATTAAAGGATGGTCAACGCCGAGGAATGTGACATAGGTTAGATCATTTATGGGTCTTGTTGATTATTACCAAAGATTCATACAAGTTTTTTCAAATATTGCAAGCCCAATTACTTCTTTGAAAAAGAAGGGAGTGAAATTTGACTGGACTCCCAAATGTGAAGAAAGTTTTCAACAATTGAAAGATATTTTGACAAGTGCATGAATATTAAATATTGAAAATTCGGACGAAGATTTTATGGTGTTCACTGATGCATGCAAGGAAGGGTTCGGTGGAGTCTTCAGTCAAAAGGATCATGTGGTATGCTACGAGTCCCATAAATTAAAGGAGCATGAGAGGAACTGTGCTACACATGACATGGAATTAACAACAATTGTTCATGCACTAAAAATGTGGAGACATTACCTCATGGGTTGAATATTTGAGCTAAGGACATACCACTATGGTCTAAAATATTTTTTTGGACAACCAACATTAAATGCTAGAAAAAATAGATGGCTTGAATTCCTTAGTGAATATGACTTTGAAATTAAGCATATAAAAGGAAAGGAAAATCATGTGGCTAATTCACTCAACAAAAGAGCTCATGAAAAAAAATATTTCATCCATTGACATGTTTAGCACAGATTTAAAAGAGAATTTTAGAGGATGCAAATTCAAATTGGGAATATCTAAAAATAAAAGAGACATTATAGCAAGGTAATTTACAGTAGAAATTTAATTATTATGAGTTGAAAGAGGATGGAATCCTCATGTACAAAGGAAAAATATATGTGCCAAATTTAGGAGAGCTAAAAAATATGGAGTTGAGGGAAATGCACAATGTGTCATATGCTAGGCACTCATGATATTCGAAGACAATTGCAACTGTAAGAAACCAATACATTTGGCCAAGAAAGAAAAAAGAAGTGGCTAATTACATAGCTAGGTGCCTAGAATGTCAAAAGGTGAAAACATAACATATACATTTAGTGGGGCTTCTACAACCATTGCCCATTCCTGAGTGAAAATGGGAAGTGGTTACAATTTATTTTATTAAAAATATACCCATGACAGTGAAATAACATAATTCCATTGTGGTGGTGGTGAATAAATTAACAAAATATGCACATTTTATTCCTGTGAAGACCACACACAAGGCAACAAACATTGCAAAGATTTACATGAAGGAAGTTGTCAGACTACATGGGGTGCCTAAGACAATTGTTTCAGATAGAGATCCAAAGTTTACAAAGGCTTTGGATCTCTAATTTTTGGAAAGGTTTGTTCAAAGGCTTTGGAGAATATTTAAATCTCAGTACAACATATCACCTAGAGTCAGATGGGAAAATAGAGATGACTAACAAAATAATCAAAGATATGCTCAAAATGTATGTGATTGACCAACCATCAAAGTGGGAAGACTACATCCACTTAGTAGAGTTTTCTTACAATAATGGGTATCAAGCCTCATTAAAAATGATCCCATTTGAAACATTGTATGGTAGGAAGTGTAACACACCTTTGGGTTAGGATAACCCAACAGACAGAGCTGTCATTGGACCAGAATTGTTAAAGAAAATGGAAGAGCAGATGACAAAGATTAGGCATAATTTAAGGGATGTCCAGGACAAACAGAAAAGTTACGAAGACAAGAACATATTTTTTAGAGATTTTAAAGTGGGTGAACATGTTTTTTTAAAAGTGAAAGTGAAAAGAAGTTCAATAAGATTAGGTTGTTGCCCAAAGTTGACAACAAGATATTGTGGGCCTTTTGAAATATTAGAGAAAATAGGGGAAGTTGCATACATGATAGCATTTCCTGCATTCATGAGAGTGCATAATGTATTTTGTGTGTCATTATTAAAAAAATATGTTCCTTAACCACATAATTGATTGGACTATGATCCAGATGGAAAATGAAGGGTATTTCCGGGTGGAACCAGTATGCATTTTGTATTGGAAAGTCAAAGTGCTCAGGAACAAAGCCATATGGTTGGTAAGATTCAATGGAATTGTTATATTCCTGAAGATGAAATATGGGAGCATGAAGAAACTATGTGGGAGGCATACCCACAATTTTTTGTCAATTTTGAAAAAAATAGAAGTTGAAAATGCAAGACTCCATTTTTGGGTAGCTAGTTTCCAGAACCACATCTCATAATTTCTGGTCATCTGCACTGATAGCCTTGATAAAAGAATGGTGCAGCCTGATGGAATGAGGGCAATGGAGGGGGCACATTCCTTGGGTCATCGGGTTGAGAAGAATGAGATATTTTGGTCAGGACTATTTTTGGAGAAGTAAACGGATTTCAAAATTTTATATTTCTGAATATTATGATGTAATTTGTATATGAATTTCGGCATGGTGGTGTGCACCGAGAATGGTGCACAATTATAGAGGAGGGGAAATGTAACATCCCCACTATAATCCCTAGTTTAATTAATGTATAATGTAGAAATGAATGTGGCTATGACCAAGCAATGTAATATGCAAAAATCATTTTTTGTTTTTAATAAAAATAATGTGATGCTAGCTATTGGGAATATGGACAGAGATGGGGGTTGATTAATCCACAAGATAGTGGGATTTCTAAGGAGTTTCTAAGAGGAGCCCAAGGGATAAATGGTTTATGAGTATTAGTTCAAACCCATATTTCTGAATTTTATTATCATTTGGGAAAACCTTCTATTTATGTTTAAGTGTATGAGAGCCCAATCATTGAATACATGTTAGAGGGTGGGTGTGAGAGTCACATTCCATAGTTATTGGAAATCATGGAGATGAAGTATAATCAACATTGGGCAGAGTGAGTAGTCAATTGTCTGAGGAAAATAGAGGAAATTTATATGGGGAGAATAGACAATTTTTTTCACATTCAATTTTGAGGGCATGAACAGTAAGGGAGAGTAGTGAAAAAAAAATTACATCTAGAGGAAGGAGGCTACGTGAATTATAGAGCATAATGGAATTTTTTTGGAGCGTTTTGGAGCTGAAGATTGAAGAGTCAGGTTGTCATGCCTAAAGAGTGAACTCCCGTGGGAGTTGCACTATAACAACAAGTGGTTGTTGTTGTTGCTGGTAGATTTCCCTGGCGGTGAGTTCCCTTGAGTTCCTAGAAAAGATATTCCTGGTTACCTATGTCAAAGAGACCCTGATAAAAAAATGGGACCCTCGATGAACTGAGATCAATGAAGGGGTACATTCCTTGCATTGGGCAGGTCAAGAGGAAGATAGTTGGAGGAAATTCATGATAATTGTAGGAGAATACTAGTAGGTGGTGGGTTATTAAGTTGTGAGTGGACAATGAGAGACACCCTTATTTTGTGGATTTATAGCCCCGACTCGAGAGTGACTTGCTGTTGAGATTTGGAACAACAATTCTTTGGTTGGGTGGAAATTCCTTCCCAAGTAGCTCGTTGCAGAAACTTTCCTTTAAAGATAAGTATTTATCTATTATATGATGTGCATTTTACTCTGTGAATGAGAATGGTTTTATGTGTTGTTGTATATGATGTATTAGCTACATTCATGTTCATTTAGCATGTTGTAGATGCATTTAATTATGGGTATCAAAATCTAGTTAGTTCTGTGTATAAATTGTGATTGATAAGCTATAGGAAATGAATTAGCAGAAAATTTTCGATTTTATGTGTATTTTTCGCAAGTAATGTTCCTTAGTTAAGCTGGAGAATGTTACAACAAATATTAAAAAAAAAGAATTAATATAAGTAATATATGAGTATTTAAATAATTCTATTTAAAAAAACATTTTTTTAATATGTTATGAAATGACAACAATAAGTTTTTTTTTCCAAAGAAAAAATCAAGTAATTTTATTACATAAGGAACAAAATTACATAAGTATATGCCTACGGAATTCCAACTGATATCTCAAACTATTTCCGAAGTGCTTGGCATCAAAAAGAAAAAATATAGCCTTATGAGATTCTACATCTATCTTGTATCTGGCTGATCTAAAAAAAAAGTCTTGAATTTATTTTGTCTTTATACAAAAATCTGGACAAAATGAATCATTTATAGTCTTTACAATCTTAGAGAGCAAGTGATATATCAACAAGAAACATGGAAATGTTTCCAAGTAAGAAGAAGTGAGTTGCTAAAAACCATGAAGAGAGCCACAAATAAGAGTTGTAGCCAATAGTTGTGATAATATTATGTTGTTCTAGCCTGGTTTTTTTCAATGATATTCTAAGTTTCTTTGTCCATCATCACTCCAACTTTTGAGAGCCAATCTGCCTCTTCATTCCTATTCCTATACACATGGTTGAAAGTGTTGTGAGAGAAAAGGATTGAAAATCTTTTAATATCTTGGATTAGTGGCATAAGAGATTAATTGCACAAAGTGGAAACTTTGTTCATGCATCTTATTGTCATAATAGAGTCACCATAAATGTGAAATTGAGTTATTCCTTTTCTCTTGCAAGGAGAAGAGTAAGTTTGAGAGCCATTAGCTCACTGAATTTTTTTGATGCTTGTACTATATCAGTAGAGAAAGAAATAGATTTGTCTTCTGAAAAATAAATAATGCCACTCGCTACTCTGAAGGATGGATTCCCTTGAGAGGCTCTATCAAAGAAAGCTCATGGGGTATCATTTTGGATGATGGTCTTCGAGTGTGGAGTTATAGGAATAGAAGCTAGGAATTGTGGGAATGTAGACAAAATATCCATATTGTTTAAGGCACAGTGGGAGGAAGAGGGGTCAACATCTTTGAATAAAGCATGGTTCCGAGCAATCCAAATGCCCTAAGCAATAACCAGAGGAAGATCTTTGTAATATTTTGTATGATGATTTTCCATCCAACTTTTGAATGTCGCTTCTAAATTTTCTCCCTCCCATCTATAGGAAGGCTCTATAAACTTTGTGCTTCTATCTAGGCTTCTTTAGAGGAGGAACAATCTAGAAAGAGATGATGGTTAGATTCATTTTCCTTCTTACAAAGACTACATCTGCCCGGCCTTGTAAATTTCCTCCACTGCAGTTTGTCTCATGTGGGCACTTTATTTAGTAAAATGAGCCATATTAACAATTTTTCCTTGGCGGGGAATTTTAACTTCCATATAATTCCCCCCCACTAGGAAGGAGGGTCCTCTTGATGTTCCTATGCCAATGCAATGCAACCTAATATGAGAACATATCAACTAGAAGGGTTTAGTGACCAAATCAATTGGTCTTGTTGATCTGATGGATAGACAAAAGAGTTTTGAAGAGAATTTATATAGTTGGTCCAATGTTGTGCTTGATCTTCACCTAAACTGACCTCTTTCCAAGAGAGCCAACAAACCTGTCTCAAAACATAATATCTTTACCAAATTTGGTTTAGGAAAAAGAAACCTTCTCTATTTAAGCCCCAAATTAAGTGATTGTAAAGTATATGACTGTTATTACATGCGATCCATAGGTCCTTACCTATGAGAACTTTAGATCCATTCCCAACCCGCCAAATTAACCAGTTTCCAATGAAAGAAAAAATATTAAAGATGACTTTCAAGACAACAATACACTTTATATATTATAAATATTATTTAATTAAAAAAAAGCTATGCAAAATTAATTTAATTTTTTTTCCCAATTTAATATCTAGACATTAAGGATGAAGTTATTTAAGACATTAAGGATGAAGTTATTTAAGATTTGAATATGAAAGGAGTTGTAAAATAACCTTTCAAATTTATCCCATTTACATAAATGAAGAGTGAAATTGATTTTAACATTTCAATATGGATGTGCAAGCTATAAGAAACACCTTTAAATTTCATTATTTATCTTTATACACTCTGAATTATGATATATATAACATGTTTTATAATGTATAACATATATTCTGTTTTTTATTTAAACATGTCTACAATAAATTTTCATTTCAATTATTATTTGTTGGCTAATATATTTTCATTTAATGTTATTTTCTAAGATTTTAGAAGACTTTCTAATTTAAATTAAATAGTTAGATTCCGCGTACAAGTTAGTCCCCATTCTTAATGAAAACAAAATCATATAATTTTGTGTTGCTGTATAATTTTTTTATAAAATTTTACTTGAGAATAACTTTGGGTTATCTTTGATTTCCATTGCTTAACAAATCGTGCTGAACAAATTACGATCCACTTACAAACTAGTGGTCCTTTTAATAAAAATAAGATGTATAAGTCTTTGTTATATAGTTTGTAAGATTCTATTTGAGATAAAAAAGAAATATTCTCTGGTTTTTTCTTCTTATTATAATGTGGTATGTTTATCCTTTCCCAATATAAGAGAATTGTCTTCTCTAATATAAGAGAAGTGCTTTTTATTTTCTAATATAAGATAATATTGATGTAGGTATTCAATTTACACCATTCAAAATGTAATATTTTCACTTGAGAATATGACTTTTAGATCAAACCTACAAAGTTGATCAAAGGGCAAGGACTTGCCAAGCTGATGGCACCGACAAATTGTGAGCTCTCAGGAATTCACTTCATTACTGATTTAATCCATGAGAGGTATTTATTCCACTAAATTTACTTAAAACTTGTACATGGTCCCCACTACATTTATAAGTATAGATGCACAAGAAGCATGAACATAAACACAAATGTGTTATGGGAGAAACTTGAATCCTAGTAAAGGCTGTAAGAATCACCAATTTTCACCAATTAAACAAACCACTGTGAAATTATTGAGATAATTTTGAGTTATCCTTTGATTCACATGAGCAAAATGAAATATATAAAAATTCCAACTACAATTGACCAACATAGGAAAACAAAAATATAGAGAAAACCAAAAGTGAAATTTTCCATGATTATAACATAGCAAAAATACTAATATATCAAGTAATCAAAAAGTGGTCTTATCCTAAGTGTACAAAATCCCAAACTAATTTACAAAAATAATATAATAATAGAACTCAAGACATAATTAAATACGTAGAGTAGTAGGCATGATGTTGGCTTCTTAGGGTTGGTTCTAATGTTGTTTTTCCTTCTACTCAATTTCCTCTTCATCTCCTTATAGTGTCGCATATTCAATGAGCTCCATTGTCATGCCTCCTTGCATTAGTAAAAATATCAAACTCTTCAAGAAACTCAATTTGTGATTTATTCTCACGGAACTTATTAACTTATTTGTTATTCAACATGGATATATTTTCTACACATTCAATTTATTTTATATTCCTCTATGATAGTGCTCCTTCCTCAAATCCATAACTTCATCGCCAACTTCAAAATACATCTCTTTGGCACATATATTCACACTCTTTATATTCTTCACTTCTCAAGTTCGATATATTCTCTACATGCTTGTACACCTCTTTCATCTATTTTGTGTGGAATGCTTCGAGATTATTATTTCTGTGCATCTGTATTGGGAATCAACCAAGTCCATAACTCTTCATAGGTTATGTACATCAACAATATGAAATTGTGATCTCCTAGTCTACTTATTCATAATACTATTTTTTGTAAATTTTTCTTGCATCAACACTGAATCCCAATGCTTTGGCTTACTTTGAATTAAACACCTCAATAGATTCCACAATCTTATTTTACAAATTCTACTTGGCAAATTGTCTATCAGTGATAAGTTGAACTAGATTGCAGTGTCTCACATAGCGTTCTCATAAAACAATTAATAAACCTCATATCTGTGTATTATGCAATCATCTTTGGCAATGCCTGAAAATATATTGATTTCTTGAAGAAACGTTCCACACAATATATCACATCACTAGTCTTATTACAAGGAATAAAACATGCCATCTTCAAAAACATGTCAACCACAACAAACAAAGCCTTCAAACCCTTCATAAGACCTAATACAAAATCCATAGATAAATATTTCCAAGGCATCTTCAATATCAACAATGGCATTTACAATCCTATATCCTTACTTGTACCCTTTTCCATCTAGCATAATCTACTTATTTCCAAAAATTTTCTTACTTATATATGCAAACTTAGCCAATGCTATCTCTCTTCCAACAAATTCATTGTCTTATATTGCCCAAAGTGTCATGGAAATCTTTCACTATGGAACTCTCTAATCAATTTCTCGCACATTTAGATTTCAAAAATGCATCACTGCTACCATTTGAACAAATAAGCCATCATATAAAAAGTATTCAAGGTATGTGCTTCTATATTGAAACACTATATTTTTTCATTGCTTCCTTATCTACAAAATACTCATCCTCAATATACATTTCCTTTATCTATGCAAATCCAACTATCTCTTTCTTCACCATTATCAACATTAACTCTCTATTCTCTTTTCCAAACTTATACTTCAATGCCAATGTATACCCCTACATGGACTTTATCCACATCATATGCTTGTAGATCAACTTCACTTGTACTTGAGTGCTTGATGATCTATGTACCGAACAATTCATTTGGGATGAAGTAATATCTCTAATGCTTTAGTGCTCATACTATCACATATAACTCCAGGACATATTTCAAATACTTCTTCCCTGCTTCATTCAACTTCTCATTGAAATATGATATTGGTATTACTACCTAACTTAACATTACACCAATAAGAACTCCACTCACATCACAATAAACCTAAAAATATTCATTAAGATAAAACAAAGCCAACTTCAGTGCCTCGATAATCTTATTTTTCAGCAACTCAACATTCTATTCAATCCCCAAATGAATTTTCTATAAGAATTGGAATTACAATGGAAAATATTACCTCATTAACATTTCTTGGTGTAGGTCAATCCAAGATGGATTTACCATTTCCATTTCCCTCATCACCAAATGCCATTCAATCCCCCAACATTTTTCTATAAGAATTGACATTGCAATGGAAAATCTTACCTGATTAAATTTTTTGGTGTAGGCCAATCTAAGATGGATCTAACCTTCTATAAATACATGCACATACCTCCTTGGCTCACAATGAACCCATGATACATTAATTCATCCACCATGAACTCACACTTCTTTAGATTCATGTGCAAATGTTCTCTATTTAACGCCTCAAACAATAATGTCAAATGCTCCATATGCTTCTCTCTACTTCTACTAAAAAATAAAGTATTGTCCAAGAACTTTGATCTAGAAGGATCCCCCCCAATAGATCCATTA
This sequence comes from Picea mariana, assembly GCA_032191745.1. Lineage (NCBI taxonomy): Eukaryota > Viridiplantae > Streptophyta > Pinopsida > Pinales > Pinaceae > Picea > Picea mariana. Next base: position 63,398 of record JASDQU010440261.1, on the reverse strand, counting down.
CCCAAATCCCACATAGAGAAAATATCAATTCGAAGAAGATGACGTGTGATCAAGAAAATGTGGTATTGAATCAAGAATACCACTGTTGATTGACTATTTCAGGGTTCTATTGAATTTATTCTCAAAAACCCAGAGACATCAGAGGTTATCCATGCCACATATGCCCATCCAGATTCATCAAGGAGAAGGCACGATCTACTCTGTAGCCTTTGATCAGTGCTATTAGGTTTAAGTGCTTTGGATTTGGAGGGATTCAAAAGGATAACACCTTAGCCATACACCATGCACTTGGACAACAATATAATGTAGAGAATTGGGCCTTGGAAGCGATCGACAATGGATAAACCCTTGATTGGGAGAATAGGGAAAAGCCTATGTTCATTTGCAGGAATAAACTATTGTTATCTTCCTAGAGAACATCAAAGATAGTTGTGTAGATCGAGGCAATTAATTGATGTAAAAGGTGAAATGATGTACTTGCATCCTTTTTTAAATGGATCAGATCGTCAATTGAAGTGGAAACGTAAATGTATCCCATATGGATGTTCTTCGTTATCAATTTGTTGAGTATTTCCTATGTTACTTCAATTATGATTTTAAATTCCAGTCCTTGAATGTTGATTTTTAATTCATGAAGCCAATTTTTAATGCAATTGCGGAAAATTGACAAACCACTTATAAGAATATGAATTAGTGGGTTTTTTAAAAACGAATCCTTTAACACTAAATTTCGGATCAAGTTTGGTGTCAAATTTTTTGATCAAGGATATGTTGATTTGGATTTGCGCAAGTGTTGGTGTTGAATACTAACCAGGTCTAAGCTCAAGTGGGGAGAAGGTTCACTTGAAGAGTACAATCCTGAGATTGGTTCAAGACATGCATTCCAAAGGCAAGCAATGGAATCTCCAAAGGAATGAAAACCCTACGAATATGAACCAGTGTTCGACAATCCTTTTTGGAGATGAAATCCATGGTGGAAGAATTATATAAGGAGTGAAAGAAGAATGAAGAAGATCCAAGTCAAGGTAAAGGAGCAGTAGGTGGTAGTGACCCTCCTAAAACTCCTCCATATCCATCTTCTCCTTCAAGTTCAAGTTCCTCTTCAATTCCATAGAAAAAACAACCAAAGAAAGTTGATTCTAATCTACCTATGTTGAAATTAGACGTGAAATTTGATTTGACAATGTATAATGGAGAGCTTAATGTAGAGAAACTGGATAATTCAATCAAGTAAATTGAATTATATTGCAAGGTTCAAAAAATTGTGGACAAAGAAGAGAAATTCAAAGTAGCTACTCTCCGACTGGGAGGCACATCATTGATCTGGCAGGAGAGTAAGAATCAAGAAGATCATTTTAGGAAAGGTAAAATGATATCTTCCTAGTATGAATTCATAGTTGCATTAAAGAAGCAAATTTATCCTTTAGGGTATATGCAACAAGCAATAATGGATTGACATAATCTAAGGCAAAATAGAGGGCATAATGTGCAATACTATAATCAAGAGTTTAGAAATAGGGAATGGACATTGGGCATTCCTATTTATATGCAAGAAACTCTTTTGAAGTATATTGGCGGGTTGCATGGTTATTTGAGACATACTATTCTTCTGTTTAACCCAACTAATATTGATGAAGTTTGTGTCCAAGCCACTCATATTGAGTCAAGGGGAAAAATGACAATGAAAATTTCTTAAACAAATAAATTCATCTAGTTGTAGGCAAGTAGAAAGGAAAGGGTAAAATGAAACAAAAAACCATAATGAAGAAAGAAGATTAGAAGCCTTCATGTTCACATTGAAAAAAGGAAGGACATACTGAGGCCAAGTGTTGGAAACTTCATCTTGTTGGAAACTTCATCTCGAGCTATGACCAAAGAGGTTCGGAAATACGAAGGGTAATAAAAAGACCACAATTACAATTCAACAGGATCTTGGATTGGATTAAGGTGATGAAACCAAGATCATGACCATGGGAATAAAAGGTACATCTTCTTTTTCTAGTTCTAACACTAATTTTCATTCTTTAAAATCTAAAACTATGCATTATGAAAGGAAAAGAAGCGAGCTATTCCATATTATAGTTTTCTCAACACATACAAATATTGATACACTCTTTGATAGTGGTTCACAAGCTAATCTCATTTCTGAGGAAATTGTTAAGACATTGGGAATTGAAACTGAATGTCATTCAAACCATATCATTTAGGATGGGTATGTGAAGATGTGAAGTTATAGGTATATAAACAATGTAAGCTCTGATTTGCAATCACCTCTAAGTTCATAGATGAGGTAGAGTTAGATGTCACACCACTTGATATTTGTGAAATTGTTTTGGGAAGTCCTTATTTATATGATATGAAATCTATATTCTATAAGGAGGAGGACAAGTATTATATTAAAAAGGATGGGATTGAGCTTATTGTAAGATCCCATCATGAGAAGACTAACTTGTCTCTTGTTACTACAGGACAAATGAAAAGGATTGTAAATGCAAGAAAGAATTGTGTACTCATGCTTGCAAAATCTAAGAATGATGATAAATCCAAATCTTTCAACGAATTTGATCATAAAAATAAAAATTTAATTAGTTAAGATTGTTTCTAATTATGATGAAGTTTTTGGGAACCACAAGGATTACCTCCAAGGAGAAAGATACAACAATTGATTTAGCTACGGCAAGATGCACCTCTTCCTAACATTGACATGTATAGGTTATTAATGCTCGAGAATGAAGAATTAAAGAAAAAGTTCAGGAGTTGCTCAAGAAAGGAGTCATCTGACCAAGTACTTCTCCATGCAGATAACTGATTGTGTTGGTAGCAAATAAAGACAATACATGGAGAATGTGTGTGGATTTCCGGGCATTGAACAAAATATCAATGAAGAAACTTTACCCTCTTGTATTGATGATTTGTTGGATCAATTAAAAAATGCAATTTATTTCACTAAGTTAGAATTAAAATGTGGTTATCACCAAGTAATATTTTTTTAAGATGATATTTGAAAAACTACTTTTAAAACAAAACAAGGTTTATTTGAATGGATGGTTATACCCTTTGGGATTTGTAATTCTCCTACTACTTTCATGTGGGTTATGAATGATGTATTTAGGCCATTCATAGATTATTTTATAATAGTATACTTATATGATATATTGATTTTCAGTAAAAGTTGGGAAGATCATGTAAAGCATGTTAGGAAAGTTTTAGATGTTTTGAAAGAAATTGTGCCTAAATATGTCAAAATGTGAATTTGAGATATTTAGTTTATTTGGGATATATTGTAGGGGGTGGTGAATTAAAAATTGATCTCTCTAAAGTTGAAACAACTATGAATTGGTCTAAGCCTAATAATACAAACAAAGTTAGGAGCTTCCTAGGGCAGTTCAATATTAGAGGAAGTTCATTGCTAACTTTTCTTTTATTGCATATCCTTTACATTCTTTGAAAAGTACTAAGTAGGTATTTGAGTCGGGAGGTAAACAACAAAATTCCTTCAAGACCTAGAAACAAAAGATCAGTACAATGCTAGTTCTAACATTGCCAGATTTACAAAAATCATTTGATATTGAAACTGATGCAAGTGATTACGCCATGGGAGTAGTGTTAATATAAAGGAGGAAATTGGTTTGTTACCATTCTAAGACCTTCACTAGTGTAGTAAGAAATTATCCTACTTATGACAAAGAATTGTATGCTTTGGGAATCAGAGTGTAAAGAAGTGGAAACATTATTTGATAGGCAAAGAGACAATCATCCATATGGATCATCATCATTTGCAGTATTTTCAATCATAAACCAAGCTACAATAGTCACGTCATTTCCAATGGATGGGATTCTTGCAATTATTCCATTTGGTCATCAATTATAATAAAGGTATACAAAGAAATTTTTTTGGCATGTTATCTAGACCTTCTCTTAATGCATCCATTGTTTTACAACAAAGTTCATTAGTTCATAAAAGTTACATTGAACAATATGCTAGCAACAAATATTTTAAGGATGTATATGAAACACTAATCCACAGTACTAAAGTGGAAGAATTATGTTATCATGTACATGAAAAATTGTTATATCATCTTGGTAAATTGTGTATTCCATGAGATGAAAGAGTGCATGTAATCATAGAAGCAAATACTTCTCTCATTTCTAGTCATTTTAGTATAGGAAAAACCATAGCTCAGTTACAACGCTATTGTTACTAGCTTCGGATGTGTGCAAATGTGTCAAAATATGTAAGAGGATGTGTGATGTGTGCCACTAGAAAACCAAGTAATAGAAAATTGGGTTTGTATATGCCACTTCCTATACCTTCTTATCCATGGGAAAGTGTGTCTAGGGATTTTGTAGGGGGTTTTCCTATATCTGGGAAAGGTCATGATTATCTTTATGTTGTTGTGAACATATTTAGCAATACGTGTGTTTCAGTTCCTTGTAAGAAACATGTGATAGGATAAGGGCCTACACATTTGTTCTTCTAACATATTTGGGTTCATTTATATTTTCCCACATCCATTGTATCTGATTGAGACTCTCGCTTTCTTTGGAATTTTTTTTCAACTTTATGGGAGTTAATGGACACTAAGCTTGATAATATAACTACTTTTCATCCACAAACCGATGGAAAAACATAAGTGGTCAACATGACAATGATAGACTTACTCCAAGGATATTGTAACAAGCATCCTAAGCTTTGGGACGAACAATTGTATTATGTACAACATGAATATAACCATGCCACACATTCTCTACACAAATATCTCCTTTTGAGATATGTTTTAGATATTTTCTTAAGTCTCCTATAGACTTCACTCTTGGGAAAGATTCAATGGTGGATGGACATAATGATGTAGACAAAGCAAAGAAGTTCATTCAGAAGATCCAATTGGTTAATCAAGACATACATGAACAATTGGAAAAGAGTCAAGCCAAGTATAAGGCTAGGCATGACAAGCACCGGGTTGATCATCACTTCCAAGTTGGTGATTAATTTTGGCTACACATTAGCAAACAATGCCTTAAAGGTGAATGTAAAAATCTTAATCCAATTAGGTATGGTCCATTTAAAATTTTAGAAAAGAATGGTGACAATGCTTTCCACTTGTATTTACCTCCATATATGTAGATGTGTTCCATGGTTAATGTTGAAAACTTGAAAATATTTGAGGCTCCTATGATCATGAATCAAGGTGAGAATGTTCAAGTTCCTTCTGTTGAACATTTTTCTCTTAAATATCTTGATGAGTTGCATTAAGATGTTATTCTTGATAGAAAGGTGAGGAATTTTCTAAGATGTGATGTGGAGTATCTTCATGTGGTCTGAAAGGAATGCATCCAAGTAAAGCATGATGGATGGAAATAAGAAAAGAGAGGGAGATTTTCCCTCACTTATTTTATGAATTAAACTAGACTTTTAGTGGTATAAAATATTCTTAGTGGGGAGGAGTGATCTAAAAGGATTCCCCCCAACCAATCAATTACCTAAATCTCGTGTAGAGAAAATATCAAGACAAAGAATATTATGCATAGTCAAGAAAGTGCAGGATCACATCAATAACACCATCGTCAATTGGATATTCTAGGGTTTTGTTGAACCAATTCTTGAAAATCCAGAGACGTCAGAGGTTATCCATACCACATCTTCCCATCTAAAGTTGTCAAGAAGGAGGCACAATCTTTCCATCCTCTCTCT
>JASDQU010440261.1:41916-52800 GCA_032191745.1 Picea mariana | reverse complement strand
TATAATTTTGTGTTGTAGTATAATTTTTTTATAAAATTTTACTTGAGAATAACTTTGGGTTATCTTTGATTTCCATTGCTTAACAAATCGTGCTGAACAAATTAAGATTCACTTACAAATTAATGGTCCTTTTAATAAAAATAAGATTTATGGGCCTTTGTTATATAGTTTGTAAGATTTTATTTGAGATAAAAAAAAAATTCTCTGTTTTTTTCTTTTAATTTTAATGTGGTATGTTTATCCGTTCCCAATATAAGAGAAGTGTTTGCTCTTCTCTAATATAAAAGAAATGCTTTTTCTTCCCTAATATAAGATAATATTGATGTAGGTATTTAATTTACACCATTCAAGATATAATCTTTTCATTGAAAATCCATGAAGGGTATTTATTTCACTAAATTTACTTAAGACTTGTATATGATCCTATTACATTCATAAGTATAGATGCACAACAAGCATGAACATAAGCACAAATGTGTTATTGGAGAAACTTGAATCCTAATAAAGCTTTAAAATCACCCAATTTTCACCAATTAAACAAACCACTGTGAAATTATTGAAATAATTTTGAGTTATCCTTGATTTTGATTCATATGAACAAAATGAAATATATAAAAATTCCAATTACAATTGACCAACATAAGAAAACAAAAATATAGAGAAAACCAAAAGTGAAATTTTCCATGATTATAACATAGCAAAAATACTAGTAACCAAAAAAGTGGTCTTATCCTAGGTGTACAAAATCCCAAACTAATTTACAAAAATAATATAATAATAGAACTCAAGACATTGTGCCATAATTAAATACGTAGAGTAGTAGGCATGATGTTGGCTTCTTAGGGTTGGTTCTAATGTTGTTTTTCCCTTCCTTCTACTCAATTTCCTCTTCATCTCCTTACAGTGTCGCATATTCAATGAGCTCCATTGTCATGCCTCCTTGCATTAGTAAAATATTAAAATATCAAACTCTTCAAGAAACTCAATTTGTGATTTATTCTCACCAAACTTATTAACTTATTTGTTATTCAACATGGATATATTTTCTACACATTCAATTTATTATATATTCCTCTATGATAGTGCTCCTTCCTCAAATCCATAAATTCATCGCCAACTTCAAAATACATCTCTTTGGCACATATATTCACACTCTTTATATTCTTCACTTCTCAAGTTCGATATATTCTCTACATGCTTGTACACCTCTTTCATCTATTTTGTGTGGAATGCTTCGAGATTATTACTTCTATGCATCTGTATTGGAAATCAACCAAGTCCATAACTCTTCATAGGTTATGTCCATCAACAATATGAAATGGTGATCTCCTAGTCTACTTATTCATAATACTATTTTTTGTAAATTTTTCTTGCACCAACACTAAATCTCAATGCTTTGGCTTACTTTCAATTAAACACCTTAATAGATTCTACAAACTTATTTTACAAATTCTACTTGGGAAATTGTCTATGGGTGATATGTTGAACTAGATTGTAGTGTCTCACATAGTGTTCTCGTAAAACGATTATTAAACCTCATATCTATGTATTATGCAATGATCTTTGGCAATGCATGAAAATATATTGATTTCTTGAAGAAACGTTCCACACAATATATCACATCACTAGTCTTATTACAAGGAATAAAACATGCCATCTTCAAAAACATGTCAACCACAACAAACAAAGCGTTCAAACCCTTCAGAAGACCTAATACAAAATCCATAGATAAATATTTCCAAGGCATCTTCAATATCAACAATGGCATTTACAATCCTATATCCTTACTTGTACCCTTTTCCATCTAGCATAATCTACTTATTTCCACAAATTTTCTTACTTATATATGCAAACTTAGCCAATGCTATCTCTCTTCCAATAAATTCATTGTCTTATATTGCCCAAAGTGTCATGCAAATCTTTCACTATGGAACTCTCTAATCAATTTCTCGCACATTGAGATTTCAAAAATGCATCACTGCTACCGTTTGAACAAATAAGCCATCATATAAAAAGTATTCAAGTTATGTGCTTCTATATTGAAACACTATTTTTTCATTGCTTCCTTATCTACAAAATACTCATCCTCAATATACATATCCTTTATCTATGCAAATCCAACTATCTCTTTCTTCACCATTATCAACATTAACTCTCTATTCTCTTTTCCAAAACTTATACTTCAATGCCAATGTATAGCCCTACATGGACTCTATCCACATCATATGCTTGTAGATCAACTTCACTTGTACTTCAGTGCTTGATGATCTATTTACCAAACAATTCATTTGCGATGAAGTAATATCTCTAATGCTTTAGTGCTCATACTATCGCATAGAACTCCAAGACATATTTCAAATACTTCTTCCCTGCTTCATTCAACTTCTCATTGAAATATGATATTGGCATTACTACCTAACTTAACATTACACCAATAAACACTCCACTCACATCACAATAAACCTAAAAATATTCATTAAGATAAAACAAAGCCAACTTCAGTGCCTCGATAATCTTCTTTTTCAACAACTCAAAATTCTACTCAATCCCCAAATGAATTTTCTATAAGAATTGGAATTACAATGGAAAATATTACCTCATTAACATTTGTTGGTGTAGGTCAATCCAAGATGGATTTAACATTTCCATTTCCCTCATCACCAAATGCCATTCAATCCCCCAACATTTTTTCTATAAGAATTGACATTACAATGGAAAATCTTACCTCATTAAATTTTTTGGTGTAGGTCAATCTAAGATGGATCTAACCTTCTATAAATACATGCACATACCTCCTTGGCTCACAATGAACCCATGATACATTAATTCATCCACCATGAACTCACACTTCTTTAGATTCATGTGCAAATGTTCTCTATTTAATGCCTCAAACAATAATGTCAGATGCTCCATATGCTTCTCTCTACTTCTACTAAAAAATAAAGTATTGTCCAAGAACTTTGATCTAGAAGGATCCCCCCCAATCGATCCATTACCCAAATCCCACATAGAGAAAAGATCAAGTCGAAGAAGATGACGTGTGATCAAGAAAATGCGGGATTGAATCAAGAATAACATTGTTGATTGACTATTTCAGGGTTCTATTGAACTTATTCTCAAAAACCCAGAGACATCAGAGGTTATCCATGCCACATATTCCCATACAGATTCATCAAGGAGAAGGCACGATCTACTCCATAGCCTTTGACCAGTGCTATTAGGTTTAAGTGCTTTGGATTTGGAAGGATTCAAAAGGATAACACCTTAGCCATACACCACACACTTGGAAAACAATATAAGGTAGAGAATTGGGCCTTGGAAGCGATCGACAATGGATAACCCCTTGATTGGGAGAATAGGGAAAGGCTTATGTTCATTTGCAGGAATAAACTATGGTTATCTTCCTAGAGAACATCAAAGATAGTTTTGTAGATTGAGGCAATTAATTGATGTAAAAGGTGAAATGATGTACTTGCATCCTTTTTTTAATGGATCAGATCGTCAATTGAAGTGGAAACGTAAATGTATCCCATATGGATTATCTTCGTTATCAATTTGTTGAGTATTTCCTATGTTACTTCAATTATGATTTTAAATTCCAGTCCTTGAATGTTGATTTTTAATTCATGAAGTCAATTTTTAATGCAATTGCAGAAAATTGACAAACCACTTATAAGAATATGAATTAGTGGGTTTTTTAAAAACGAATCCTTTAACACTAAATTTCGGATCAAGTTTGGTATCAAAGTTTTTGATCAAGGATATGTTGATTTGGATTTGCACAAGTGTTGGTGTTGAATACTAACCAGGTCTAAGTTCAAGTGGGGAGAAGGTTCACTTGAAGAGTACAATCCTGAGATTGGTTCAAGACATGCATTCCAAAGGCAAGCAATGGAATCTTCAAAGGAATGAAACCCCTATGAATATGAACTAGTGTTCGACAATCCTTTTTGGAGATGAAATCCATGGTGGAAGAATTATATAAGGAGTGAAAGAAGAATGAAGAAGATCCAAGTCAAGGTAAAGGAGAAATAGGTGGTAGTGACCCTCCTAAAACTCCTCCATATCCATCTTTTCCTTCAAGTTCAAGTTCCTCTTCAATTCCATAGAAAAAACAACCAAAGAAAGTTGATTCTAATCTTTTTATGTTGAAATTAGACGTGAATTTTTTTTTGACAATGTATAATGGAGAGCTTAATGTAGAGAATCTGGATAATTCAATCAAGCAAATTGAATTATATTGCAAGGTTCAAAAAATTGTGGACAAAGAAGAAAAATTCAAAGTAGCTACTCTCCGACTGGGAGGCACATCATTGATCTGGCGAGAGAGTAAGAATCAAGAAGATAATTTTAGAAAAGGTAAAATGATATCTTCCTGGTATGAATTCATAGTTGCATTAAAGAAGCAAATTTATCCTTTAGGGTATATGCAACAAGCAATAATGGATTGACATAATCTAAGGCAAAATAGAGGACATAATGTGCAATACTATAATCAAGAGTTTAGAAAGAGGGAATGGACATTGGGTATTCCTATTTATATGCAAGAAACTCTTTTGAAGTATATTGGCGGGTTGCATGGTTATTTGAGACATACTATTCTTCTGTTTAACCCAACTAATATTGATGAAGTTTGTGTCCAAGCCACTCATATTGAGTCAAGGGGAAAAATGACAATGGCAACTTCTTAAACAAATAAATTCATCTAGTTGTAGGCAAGTAGAAAGGAAAGGGTAAAATGAAACAAAAAACCATAATGAAGAAATAAGATTAGAAGCCTTCATGTTCACATTGAAAAAAGGAAGGACATACTGAGGCCAAGTGTTGGAAACTTCATCTCGAGCTATGACCAAAGAGGTTCGGCAATACGAAGGGTAATAAAAAGACCACAATTACAATTCAACAGGATCTTGGATTGGATTAAGGTGATGAAACCAAGATCATGACCATGGGAATACAAGGTACATCTTCTTTTTCTAGTTCTAACACTAATTTTCATTCTTTAAAATCTAAAACTATGCATTATGAAAGGAAAAGAAGCGAGCTATTCCATATTATAGTTTTCTCAAAACATACAAATATTGATACACTCTTTGATAGTGGTTCGCAAGCTAATCTCATTTCTGAGGAAATTGTTAAGACATTGGGAATTGAAACTAAATGTCATCCAAACCATATCCTTTAGGATGGGTATGTGAAGATGCTAAGTTATAGGTATATAAACAATGTAAGCTCTGATTTACAATCACCTCTAAGTTCATAGATGAGGTAGAGTTAGATGTCACACCACTTGATATTTGTGAAATTGTTTTGGGAAGTCCTTATTTGTATGATATGAAAGCTATATTCTATAAGGAGGAGGACAAGTATCATATTACAAAGGATGGGATTGAGCTTATTATAAGATCCCATCATGAGAAGACTAACTTGTCTCTTGTTACTACAGGACAAATGAAAAGGATTGTAAATGCAAGAAAGAATTTTGTACTCATGTTTGCAAAATCTAAGAATGATGATAAACCCAAATCTTTCAAAGAATTTGATCATAAACATAAAAATTTAATTAGTTAAGATTGTTTCTAACTATGATGAAGTGTTTTGGGAACCACAAGGATTACCTCCAAGGAGAAAGATACAACAATTGATTTAGCTACAACAAGATGCACCTCTTCCTAACATTGACATGTATAGGTTATTAATGCTCGAGAATGAAGAATTAAAGAAAAATTTCAGGAGTTGCTCAAGAAAGGAGTCATCTGACCAAGTACTTCTCCATGCAGATAACTGATTGTGTTGGTAGCAAATAAAGACGATACATGGAGAATGTGTGTGGATTTCTAGGCATTGAACAAAATATCAATGAATAAACTTTACCCTCTTGTATTGATGATTTGTTGGATCAATTAAAAAATGCAATTTATTTCACTAAGTTAGAATTAAGAAGTGCTTATCACCAAGTAATAATTTTTTAAGATGATATTTGAAAAACTACTTTTAAAACAAAACAAGGTTTATTTGAATGGATGGTTATACCCTTTGGGATTTGTAATTCTCCTATTACTTTCATGTGGGTTATGAATGATGTATTTAGGCCATTCATAGATTATTTTATAATAGTATACTTAGATGATATATTTATTTTTAGTAAAAGTTGGGAAGATCATGTAAAGCATGTTAGGAAAGTTTTAGATGTTTTGAAAGAAATTGTGCCTAAATATGTCAAAATGTGAATTTGGGAAAACATATTTAGTTTATTTGGGATATATTGTAGGGGGTGGTGAATTAAAAATTGATCCCTCTAAAGTTGAAACAATTATGAATTGGTCTAAACCTAATAATATAAACAAAGTTAGGAGCTTCCTGGGGCAGTTCAATATTAGAGGAAGTTCATTGCTAACTTTTCTTTTATTGCATATCCTTCACATTCTTTGAAAAGTACTAAGTAGGTATTTGAGTGGGGAGGTAAACAACAAAAATCCTTCAAGACCTAGAAAGAAAAGATCAATACAATGCTAGTTCTAACATTGCCAGATTTACAAAAATCATTTGAGATTGAAACTGATGCAAGTGATTACGCCATGGGAGTAGTGTTAATATAAAGGAGGAAACTGGTTTGTTACCATTCTAAGACCTTCACTAGTGTAGTAAGAAATTATCCTACTTATGACAAAGAATTGTATTCTTTGGGAATCAGAGTGTAAAGAAGTGGAAACATTATTTGATAGGCAAAGAGACAATCATCCATATGGATCATCATCCTTTGCAGTATTTTCAATCATAAACCAAGCTACAATAGTCACGTCATTTCCAATAGATGGGATTCTTGCAATTATTCCATTTGGTCATCAATTATAATAAAGGTATACAAAGCAAAGTTTTTGGCATGTTATCTAGACCTTCTCTTAATGCATCCATTGTTTTACAACAAAGTTCATTAGTTCATAAAAGTTACATTGAACAATATGCTAGCAACAAATATTTTAAGGATGTATATGAAGTACTAATCCATGGTACTAAAGTGGAAGAATTATGTTATCATGTACATAAATTTTTTTTTTATCATCTTGGTAAATTGTGTATTCCATGACATGAAAGAGTGCATGTAATCATAGAAGCAAATACTTCTCTCATTTCTAGTCATTTTAGTATAGGAAAAACCATAGCTCAGTTACAATGCTATTGTTACTAGCTTCGGATGTGTGAAAATGTGTCAAAATATGTAAGAGGATGTGTGATGTGTGCCACTAGCAAACCAAGTAATAGAAAATTGGGTTTGTATATGGCACTTCCTATACCTTCTTATCCATGGGAAAGTGTGTCTATAGATTTTGTAGGGGGTTTTCCTATATCTGGGAAAGGTCATGATTATCTTTATGTTGTTGTCAACATATTTAGCAATATGTGTGTTTCAGTTCCTTGTAAGAAACATGTGACAGGATAAGGGCCTACACATTTGTTCTTCTAACATATTAGGGTTCATTTATATTTTCCCACATCCATTGTATTTGATTGAGACTCTCGCTTTCTTTGGAATTTTTTTTCAACTTTATGGGAGTTAATGGACACTAAGCTTGATAAGATAACTACTATTCATCCACAAATCGATGGAAAAACATAAGTGGTCAACATGACAATGATAGACTTACTCCAAGGATATTGTAACAAGCGTCCTAAGCTTTGGGACGAACAATTGTATTATGTACAACATGACTATAACCATGCCACACATTCTCTACACAAATATCTCCTTTTGAGATATGTTTTAGATATTTTCTTAAGTCTCCTATAGACTTCACTCTTGGGAAAGATTCAATGGTGGATGGACATAATGATGTAGACAAAGCAAAGAAGTTCATTCAGAAGATCCAATTGGTTAATCAAGACATACATGAACAATTGGAAAAGAGTCAAACCAAGTATAAGGATAGGCATGACAAGCACCGGGTTGATCATCACTTCCAAGTTGGTGATTAAGTTTGGCTACACATTAGCAAACAATGCCTTAAAGGCGAATGTAAAAATATCAATCCAATTAGGTATGGTCCATTTAAAATTTTGGAAAAGAATGGTGACAATGCTTTCCACTTGTATTTACCTCCATATATGTAGATGTGTTCCATGGTTAATGTTGAAAACTTGAAAATATATGAGGCTCCTATGATCATGGACCAAGGTGAGAATGTTCAAGTTCCTTCTGTTGAACATTTTTCTCTTAAATATCTTGATGAGAGATGTTATTCTTGATAGAAAGGTGAGGGATTTTCTAAGATGTGATGTGGAGTATCTTCATGTGGTCTGAAAGGAATGCATCCAAGTAAATCATGATGGATGGAAATAAGAAAAGCGAGGGATATTTTCCCTCACTTATTTTATGAATTAAACTAGACTTTTAGTGGTATAAAATATTCTTAGTGGGGAGGAGTGATCTAAAAGGATCCCCCCCAACCAATCAATTACCTAAATCTCGTGTAGAGAAAATATCAAGACAAAGAATATTATGCATAGTCAAGAAAGTACAGGATCACATCAATAACACCATCATCGATTGGATGTTCTAGGGTTTTGTTGAACCAATTCTCAAAAATCNAGAGAGAGAGAGAGAGAGAGAGAGAGAGATTTCTACTTGAGAAACTGATAATACATCTCTTTGTTGGTGGAGGATGAGATCACAGAGGAAAATATTGCATATTTAGATGCTCACTCAAAGTTTTTTGTAGATCGTTGAGGAATAAATCCCTTGCCATTGAGGGGATCCATGGAGCCACTTTTGATGAAAACCACCGAGTATAGATCTAAAATATTTGTGATGGAGTGTAGATTCATTGGAGAGAATGTGAAGGAGGAGATCCTATAGTTTTTGACTAGTTCTACTAGGGTTAAGCACTTTGGATCTGGAGAGATTCAAAAGGATATAACCTTAGCCATACACCACACAGCTGGGAAATAATATAAGGAATATAATTCGATCTTGGAAGTGATCGGAAACACAAAGCCCCTTGATTGGGAGAACAGGGAAAATCCTGTGTTAATTTGTAGGAAGAAACCATTGTTACCTTCCTAGAGAACATTACAGATAGTTTTTGCAGATTAAGGCCATTAATTGATGTGAAAGGTGAAGTGATGTACTTGCATCAGTTTTTAATGGATCAAATCATCAATTGAAGAGGACCCAAAGACATAGCCCATATGGGTGAACTACGCTATCAATTTGTTGATTATTGCTTGTGTTACTTTAGTTATGGTTTAAATTACAGTGCTTGAATGCTGGTTTTTAATTCATTAAGTAAATTTTTAATGCAATTGTGGAAAATTGAGAAGTTGGTTATAAGAATATGAATTAGTCTTTTTTTTTTTTAAACAAAGCCTTTAACACTAAATTTTAGATCACACACAACCATAAACTTACCAATGTGCAATTGCAACACTTTTATCATCAACCACATGAATGCAATTGGTGCATTAGTCAAATCAATTGGCATAACCATCCATATATACAATACATCCCTGATGTTGAATGTAATTATCCACTATTCTCTTTCTCTACTTTTTCTCTGACATTATCCTCTCTTCATATCCATCTTCAAGAAATGTATTGTGCCACATAAAATTTCCATTAAGTCACCCATTCTTAGAAGTGGAAACCTTTAGTGGATTGTGATCTTGTTCAATGCTTTACTATTTGTACGCATTCATTACTTCTCATCCTTCTTAGGTGTAACTAGGGTTGGAACCACACATGGGCTCATATTTTTTCCTAACAAGAATTTCCACAATAACTATGCTACCTACATGTTTAGTTGTTTTTTCTACAAAAAACACATCCCATAAGAAACTTGATTAAAAAAACTCATGCCATAAATCAAATCAATCTCATGCACAATATTCCTCTTTAGTGGAAAATCTCCTTGCTCATCTTTGCATACTCCTCAAGAAGATTCTCCACCTCATTAGGAACTTCAATTTCCTAGAACACTCAACTTATTCTTCTTACTCCTTTGTTATGCACCTAAAAACGTTCCTCTACACTAATTTTTAGCACTCGTTGATCTCCTTTACTTCTCATGAGCTCTCTAATCATCACCAACAACACTTCACTATTTCTTCATTTTTAGAGGTAGCAACTAAATTCTTTTTCCATCCTATTTGATAGTATACATGCTCTTCCTTCCATCATGTATTATGACGAATCTATGAAACTACCATAATATTCATATCAATTAGTCACAAACATCTATGTGGATGTCATCACATAAAATCTCATATCCATGTTCAACTATATTCACCTATATCTATATTCACAATCACTTCAAAGTCTTTCTGGAACCAACATATCCTATATGGTTAAGGGTGGTTATTTTGTGCCATCCCCAACTTATCAACCATATTTTCTATGGACATATTCTACAAGTTATCCAAATCAATTATGACCTTATAACACTTACCTCTAGGCTTGCATTTTGTTCTCAATATGCTTTTCCTCAATCATTTTTCCTCTTTTGGTATTTGTTGTTTTTATAAATCGTGCCTATATGCAACATCAATTTCTCTCCTCACTCAAGTGTTGCTAATGAAACTATTTATATGTCCTTAATTTTCTCTCTCTATGCATATTGAGTTATTGTTTCAATTCTTCTTGTGCCATTCCTTTGTAGACACTCAAATAATTTATGGATTTCATTACTATAGGTGAAACAATATATCATTATGCATGCATTTGCACATCCATATATTTCAGATTCATCATAACCTCTACCTCATACACACCCATAAGTCTCACTATATATCACATTATTTTCCTCATTTCCAAATACATCATTGTACTTGTGCACTATGCCACAACCTCTTCCATTTTTTGCATTACATTCTAGTTTCTTCCCAAGTTTT
>JASDQU010440261.1:8442-24879 GCA_032191745.1 Picea mariana | reverse complement strand
CGGCTCCACTGATAGGGGCATTCCCTGAAATGGGAGCCTAGTCAAAAAATATATATCCTCCACCGCAGTGAAGGAAATCTTCTCTCCCCGCACCATAAAACAATGTAGGTCCGGACTCCACATCCGGATAAGAAACTGCAGGAGATACTCCTGCGCCTGTATCAATGGGCACTCAAAGAACTTTAGCAGCCCATAGGCTGCCAAAGTAGCATGAACCCCCGACTCCTCAATTTCCATTGCATCCCTTAGCTGGGACCAATCCCGCTCTCGCCAACCGATCGACATCCTGCTAAATGATCACCTGCAGCCACATAAAACAATCTTAGGTCAGCCACATTGACCATAAAAAACATTAAAAAGCTATGTTTTACACCCATGACCAACCTTGTCCCCAAGACGCGACTGTTTAACCCACAGGCACGCACACATGCGCGCCTGTTCACCCCACAAGCACGCATGTATGCACGCCTGTTCACCCCACAGACGTGCACTCAGGTGCACTTGTCCATCCCACAGGCGCGCATGCATGCGCACCTGCTCACCCTACATGGGTGCCTCTATGCGCCCCTGTCACAAACACAGGCGCGCATCAAAGCACGCCTATCCACTACACATCCGTACATCCATGCGTGGCTATGTCACAAACAAGCGTGCACATCATGCATGCCTTTGTCCCCCTTACAAGCCCCCCCATGCATGGCTATCCAGACAGCAAGCACACACTTATGTGTACCTATTTCCAGATCGCCCGTGCACTTGGGGGCCCACACCCATAACAACCCCTGTATGGCCCTCCGTACAGGCCCTGCCCAGAAATAAAAAACCTAATTCTATGCAGGACTATCATACCACTAACCTAAAGCTCGCTAATCCTGAATTGGCTGCCTCACTCTCCTGGAATCTCCAAATCTCCTTTGAATACCTCTCGTCCAGTCACTCTGGCAGCAAGTACAAATGAGGTGGCAATGTGGGCCCTACAGCTATATATAGGCCTTTCCGCCAAACTTCCAATCACCATTCCGGGAACTCCGGGTGTCCGTTCTTCAATCCGTCTTCAGCCATGGGATCAACATCCCATCATCTACATCAACACAGTCCCCAGATCGCTTTTCATCCTTAGCCCCCGAGGTGCCATTTTTTCATACTCCGTCCAGGTATGCATGCTCACATTCAAAATTATCAAATAAATGCTTGTATGATTGATTCTTTTTAGATATTATTCATGTCGGGTATTTGGTTTTCATGTGTGCAGGTACTAGGTCATCCTACATCAATACAACCCCTTCAGGTATATCATCAACACTAGCATGTAATCTTTCCCTTTGAATCTCAATTGCATCTCCAGTCACACCCTCTGACATTTGCCTATAGGATCCCCATCTCCGGCTCTGCAATACCAACACATTCATTTGCATCTTAGGTACTGTCAACCGGTAGCACTCTCCCCCACATGAGTTGTCTCATTCATAGCACACTTTTGCACTTTGACACTCCTGCTGTTTTTCAAACCCTTTAGGGATGGGAGTCCCAATAGTCTTACATCATGTCGCAAATCAGCCACATACTCCTTCTCCTCATTTTTCTAGCTTTCCCACCGGACTCCTAGATTATCTCTTCAAGGTTCTATTTTTCACTGCACCTCTGCAGTATCATGAACCCTCCATTTCATCCACAATCAGTTTGCCCCTCTGCAAATTTTCCCTTCATTTCACCTACCTCATACAGAAACCCACCCATGGGACCCCCACCCTCCACCATTTCTCCAAGCAAATTGCGCCCTACTCAGGCCAACCATATTACATCGGGGAACTCATTTCTGTATTTGTACACTCATCCCAAAGTATTCTTTATTTATTGTACAAATGCCTTTATTTCCAGCATTTCCATACCTTTTTGTCGTCACCTTTGGCGACCTTCTTTCCTTTTTGGCAAACGCAACCCATGTCGCCCTTGGTTGGGGCACTACTTATCATCTACCCTTGTTGACATCGTTCATATACTCCGAGTATCCCACATGACACTTACCTCTACCCTCTGAGTTTGTTCACTTTGTCCCACCTCTGGCACAACTTATCTCACGTCTTGTTGTCCCCCTGACACTCGACCTAGTTGAACAGTTGCGGCCACTTATACTTCGCATATACCCCCAACCATGGGCAGTCTTGAGTCTTCATACATATTGACTTCGACCATGTACCTCCTCCAATTCATACCCTCACCTACTAGATTTCACGAAGCCCTTTGCTTCTGGGAGTCGCGTCCCCCTTTTTGTCGACATCAGTGCAGTTTTCCAGAAGGGCGACAGTATCTTGATTCTCATTACCTATCCAATGAGAGATATCAGACGACAGGGGGAGAACCACAATTGCTCCCTGCTGTCGTTGACCCCCATAACATTCGACTTCAACACTTTCTCATGTTACAGTGGGTCTTACTTTGCGATTATTGCAGTTATTTCTTATATTTTCCGAAGACCTCTGAACTTGGTTGGGCTATCAATGCCTACAACATCCGTGATATTTCTTACAGATATCACTGCCTACTGGTCAGAGTATGTTTCTCCACAGAATTTTCTTCTACCTTTATCACGACCGCCCCTGAGGGCGCTGCAGTTGTCTACATCAACACATCATTCCTTTTTGAGTTACATGACACGAGCATGGGGCATGCCCGCCTCGTTTGTACACAGTTTATTTTTTACACACCTTATGGAAGGTTGGGTTCTGAAGGTTCCCTTCTCCCTCCAACGGGCAACTCTTGACACTCCCACTATCACTCTCTCTTACAAAGACACTCTCAGTAGAAGAAACATTGATGGATTTCGGCTATACATATGCTCCTAACCTTATCCATCAGGGGGCATATATTATCACTGAAATTTCGTCTGCAAATGGTTACAAGAATTCAACATCGCCAAATAGTTATGAAGTCACCCATGGACCAAAATTACCCCAAAATCATTTCCAAAAGGTAAAAACTATGCAACCAATGCTAAAATTAAAGTGCGCTATGACTATACAGGGAGCGTGCGCACATGCGCAAAACAGAAACGTAGGAAAAGCGCACATGCGCTCGATGCGCGACTGTGGTCGGAAAAGCCGTGCACTTGTGAGAACGACACATTTATGAGAGTGGTCGGCCTCCCACCCACTTTTGGTTCAGCTTCCAAGTTGATTTGACACTCAAATCTGGACTAGATCTAATTGGGTGGCTGGTCAAAGACCTAGAAATGCCCTAATTAGCCTCTTTACACACTACAAGCTGGTTGCACAATACCTCAAAGAGGTGCTATAGAAAGGCCATGGATGCACTTCATTTTTCAAGGAATTTCATTAGCAAAGTTTTGTTGCCACTATTCTTTTGAGGAATCCTCTATTCTCATCAAGAGTATACTAGAATCATTGCATTGGGCAATCCATCTCACCCCTTCAGTGGATTAGCAAGGAATTCTTTCACCATTTTCATTTTCAAAGTTGTAAGAAGAGATTATTTGTGGGGGTCCAAGAGCCCTCCCTTAGAGGAAGAAGGGAATCATAGTCCTCTTTCTTCTTGGTGTATTATTTCACTAATATCAACCTTACCATTGGTGACATGGGTCTTATTGTTTCTTTTTTCCTTATGTCCCTATGCTCATTAGTTTAGTTGTTATTTTATTTGTTAGTTTAATTCTTAGTTGTTCTTTTATATTTCTTTCTCTAACCCTTTTCCTTACAGTTGTCCTGCTTAGCAAATCCAACTAAGTTTGCAAGAACCTCTATTTTGCTCACTAAGGTGACGAAAGAGGTGCAACAACAAGCATGCTCAAAGTGGGGTCTACCCCCTCCATTGTGTACTGCTCAATATTTTACCTCAGGTCAGTGTCGCTAACTGAATCTGGGTTGTTGCACTACTTCCACTACTCTAACTTCCTTTACTACTATCCTTTCTTACTTTAATAACCACAAGTGTTTGCAACAAAGTTTCATATCTTACCTCATACCTTGGAGACGCACACAGGGTCGTGCGTTCGATGTAGAGTCTGACTTGAGTGGGGTTATTGGTATGTAATGGATCTCCTTCTTCTGGACTGAATTGATGGTCCTTTTCATTCTCCTTCCTTTCTATGCATGATATTCCTTCGATCTGGAGCACTATTTCAGTGTCTATTTCCTCAAACTCACTGTGCTACTCTTCTCTATCAGCCACAGTCCTTTTCCTACTATACCAAAATATTTTTCCACTAGACAGCACTCCAATCTTCTCTTCCATCGCACCTTCTTCTTCTATCAAGATTCTCAACCCATCCGTTCCTTATTTATTCTTTCCTTCATCCCTGTCCTCCATACTCTCAGACCATCCCCTAGTCAGCCCCCATACCACTGTGCGTTCTAGGGAACATAGATACTAGGGTAATCAGATTCCAACTTCATAACCCCCTTATCACATAGCAACATCTTGACCCAAGTAGACAATTATTTCAAATATCTTCCATGCGGAATTTTAAAGAATTCTCTTTCAACAACACTGCACAACTGGGTACACTCTATAGAAAACTCAATAATACAACCCCCCAAAACACTATCCAACCAAAAATAAACTGTGCACGAGATCCAATTACTTATGGTATTAACTTGTTGGATCAACTCAGGGGTACAACTCCTTAGAATAACAATGCAAAATGTTTCATTATTTTTAGCTAACATTTGTAACCACTCAGCCAAATTATTGGGAAATCAACAAAGAAAATATCATGTAAGTATGTAAATACATACCTCTGTAAATGATGCTTCGAATTGATCTGCGGGTTCTTATTCTGATCTTTAGAAAACTCATGCTCCTTCATCTCTAACCACCATCCTATATCTTCCTTAGTTGGCCTCCACATTCCATTCAGTCACAAATCTCGGTCCCAACAACATAACCATTTGTTGGCGCGTAGGGGGAAGACCCAAGGTTCAACATGAATGTACCAAAAAAACGCTAAGATATTGACCCTTTTGGCATCACCTGCAAGTAGGTGAAGTGTCACCCGAGGTATCTATGGGAACTGTAGGGTCCGTGATTCCACAATGATGAAGGGATGGGAGGTAGTCCTTATAACCATTCTACTTATCCTTATATCAAGTGCACAGAAACATAGTAACATGCAACATATTCATAGTAACAGAACATATATTATATGCGTGCAATAAACAAAACATAAAACACATCATAACACATAGACACCATGATTAACATGGTTCACCCAAGATGGGCTATGTCCACAACTACGAGCTTCTTATTATATTATTCAGAACATCCATTACAAAATATGTGGACTACGCTCATACATTATGTCTGTTACAAAACGCCCTTTTTCATTCTCCTATTTTCCTATTCATTATCTATATATCTACCCCTCTATCTCTTTGTTGCTCTTTTCCTCTTTTGTCATACTTTTCACACCCTTTTTATTTCACACCTATCTATCCCAAAACCATTACATATTTATACAATTAAAATGGGGCTTAGCCCATATTGATGGACCCAAAATGCCTAACGACTTCCAACAGTATTCCTTTTTTTATGTGTGCCAATCCTGAAAGTGAACCAACTATCTCTCTTTCTTTTGCATGCATTGATTCCTAGTCGATCTGTCACTTTTTTTGTGTGGTTTTCTCCTACGTAGTTCCTGAAATTAGTCCCCAAAATCTTGTCCCAACACGCACTCTAGTCTTTACCTTATTCAACAATGATCAAGACTGAGAACTTATTTTTTATATACTAATTTTGACCTACATTCCTTATAATAGTTCATCTGTGAAAAACATATTTCAACCACAATAGCAATAATCATTTTGACTATAATTTTGAGTATTTTTAAGAGACATTGTTTCAACCTATATTTACACTGCATTTCTACTTTTATGTTGACCTTAAAACTGAACCAAATTATTTCAACCTATATCACCGCCATTTTTTCAAATTGTTCAAATCATTTTAATTGAACATAGGATATAATTTCGACCAATATGTCAAATAGGTTTTTGACCTATGGGATGACTTCAATTTTGACTACTTTTAATTATTGAAGGTGACAATAGGGATGAAAATCATGTTTGAATTATAGTAAAAAAATTATTTGATTGATGTAACATCCCCACTATAATCCCCAGTTTAATTAATGCATAATGTAGATAAGAATATAGTTGTGGCCAAGCAATATAATTGTGGAATGTATTTTTTGAATTGTAAATAAATATAATAAAACATTAGTTGTTGGGATATGAAAAGCGATGGTGGATGATTAATCCACAAGAGAGAGGGAATTCCAAGAGAGAGAGAGAGAGAGAGAGAGAGAGAGAGAGAGAGAGAGAGAGAGATCCCAAGAGGGGTCAAAAGGGGAATAGTTTATGGGTATTAATCCATACCCACATTTATGAATTTTATTATCATTTGGGGAAAAATTATAATTTTTTGGTTGTGTATGAGAGCCCAATCATTGAATATATATCATAGGGTGGGTGTGAGGGTCACATTCCATAGTTATTGGAGAGCATGTAGAAGAAGCAATCAATGTTAGGAAGAGTGAGCAGCCAATTGTCTTGGGGAAAGAGAGGAAATTCGTATCGAAAGGAACAACAATTTTAGACAATCAAGTTTTTACAAGAATGACAAAGGACATAGAAAAATAAGAGTTTGGTAGCTATAACGACAAGGCTGGGAGAATTTGGGAGCATACTGAAGCATTTTTTTAGTATTTTGGAGATGGAAATTGAAGATCCAACTTGTCGATCCTTAAGAGTGAACTCTTGGATGAGTTGCAATGTATCATCAAGTGTCTATTGTTGTCTATTGCTGGTGTTTTTCCTAGAAGTGAATTCCCTTGAGTTCCCAACTGAGAGATTCCTAGCTAAATGTGCCAGAGAGACCCCGATAAATGAATGGGATGCCCTATGAGCTAAGAGTAGTGACAAGGTACATTCCTTGGGTTGGGAAGGTCAAGAGGAAGAGAGTTGTAGGAAATTTGGGATATTTGTAGGAGAAATCTAGTGGGTTGTGTGATATTGAGTTGTTCAGGACTGTGATAGACACCCTTCTTTTATGGATTCCTAGCCCCATCTCGGGGGTGACTTGTTGTTGAGATTTGGAACAACAAGTCTATGGTTTGGTGTGTTCTCACATATAGTTGTCAAGGGCAGAAAGTTGTCCAAGTTCGTGGCCTGCATAAGAAACATCAAAGTGCAGCGTTCAAAGCAGCCCATTTCAAGCTCGAAATGCAAGCAACAGGCGAGATCAGCTTCAGCGATGAACATTCATGAGAATATTAGATTGACGGTTCATAGGAATCGAGGGTTTGAAATATTGTTAAAGTTGCTTGTCAAAGTGGTCGAAGTCCCGAGGGCCTAAATCCTTTGAAGTCCTGAAGTGGCCAAAGTCTCGAAGAGCCAAAAGCACCGAAGTGCCAAAGTACCGAAGTAAATCTGGACCATCCATCAACGGGGACATGTGGCATAAATCCGTGAACTTCGAGGGAAATACAAGATTAAATTTTGAGTTTCTCGAAGACCAGAGACCTGAAAGATTCTTAGTCGCTGATCTGCAAGAGCCATGCATCATCAGATCCCTATCTTTGGGTAAAAGCACATGGAGGAAGCCCGGGTTTGAGATTTGATTTCTCCAGAGTCTGAAGACCCTAAGGGATCTCGATCGTTGATCTATGGAATCCACACATCATCATATCCTTAGCTTTGGAGGATTTTCTTGTAGGAAAATGAAGTTTGAAATTTGAAAACCCCGAAGCCCGAATCATGAAGCAAATTGAAACCATTGGTTTGAAAAGGGGTTGATCCGATCCATCAGTTGGAAAGTGCCAGAGCTAAGCCATTGATCAAAGGGCCTCATCCCAAATCGCAAGATCAATGACCATGCTCCATTTTGGGGTCGAAAGGTGCTCGGGCGATAATTTTCTTGAGCGGTCCCGTAATTGAAACCATGGTAAGTCAAAAGTGATACGTGGTGAAAGGTGATGGATTGCGGGCCCAAATGGGGTCTGAATCCAAACCAATTTTGACGACCCTGCAATCACGTGCTCATATAGCATCCGAGAGAAACATGTGGCTGTCCCCTGAGCATTAAGTCTCGTTGAGTCCCCGAAGAAAAGAAGTTAATGGAAGGTAGAGCTAGTGGTTGAAACCTCGTCTCACTCTGTAAATGGAAGGCATGGCAAGTCTGGCTGTGGAGACTGAACTGTCAGCCCGAGGTACCCCTGTGGATGGATTTTCCTGTAGATCCATCTTGATCTGAGTTCGCGTATGATAGAAGGATGCACCCGCAGTCTGATAGAAGGCTTCTCAAATGTAAAGCTTTGAATGGAATGACCAGATCACATTCCTGGCAGTGGTAAACAGAGCCGATATAAAATATATTAATTTATATTTTGAAAAAGGTGGGGGGGGTGTATTTTTTGCCCAGACCAGGGGAAGATTTGAGAGCTGTTATGACTATATTTTTTTTGTAAGCCTAAGGGCTTGGATTGTAAATTGTTATGTTAATGAATATTCCTTTAAGTTGTTATATCAGGCTGTATTCTTAGTTTTCATTTTCTGTTTCCCTTTTTTGTCTGGATGTAATCTATTTGATTTATGGATTCCTGAGGTGATGGAGGATCTATTTCCGTCATGCCCATCTTTCATGGTTCAACAGAAATTTTTGTTTCTCATTCCTGTCTGGATGTAATCTCTCTAATTTATGGATTCTTGAGGCGATGTAGGATCTATTGTCGTCATGCCCATATTTCATGGTTCAAGAGACGTTTCTGTTTCTCATTCATGTCTGGATGTAATCTCTCTGATTTATGGATTCCTAAGGTGATGGAGGATATGTTGCCGTCATGCCCATCTTTCATGGTTCAACAAACGTTTTTGTTTATCGTTCCTGTCTGGATGTAATCTCTCTGATTTATGGATTCCTGAGGAAATGGAGGATCTATTGCCATCATGCCCATTGTTCATGTTTTAGCAGACATCCTATGTTTTTATTCTTGTCTGGATCATTGTAAACCCCTTGATTTCTGGATTCCTGAGGTGGTAGAGGATTTTCTTCCATCTTGCCCATTTTTTATGGTTTATCATTCAAACACTTTATGCCTTTCTCCTTCCCACAACCACTTAAATCGTTTGTTTGATAAGGAGCTTAAATGCCTTCATTAGGCATACTGTTTATGACTCCATATCCCAATGGCCCATCACTGATCTGCAGTGTTCTTCATTGTCTTTTCTTTCCTTAAAGTCTCGCTGACTCACCCACTCACATCCTTTTAATCCACAAAAAATTTGATTGGTATTGGGATTATCCTCTTGCAATCAGAGGGTGACCATCAGTGCTAACATTCATGGTGTCATTGTCAGAGAACGAATTGAATACCTTTCCCTGGGTAGAATGACAATGAATTTCTGATTCTGAAGGTGCATCAGACATTAGAACCTTTGAATATTGTGCTTGCACCTGACGACTCCACTGAGTCGAGTCTGTCTCGACTCCACTATTGCAATGAAGCTTCCTATGGCTAAAACCCCTCGGGAGAACAGAATGATCAAATCTGGTCTTTGATGGTGAACAAAGACCAGACACACTCATTTTTCATATCATTCACTTGGCAACTCCATGGTTAAAGGATCGATTAACGACTCCACTGGTTCGACATGGAAAAAATATTGGCTTGAAGGTTTGCTCCCTTTAATTTCTCTATTGTTCTTGGTTTTCCCAATGTTGTTCCTACTCCAAATGAATGGAGTGATTATTTTCCCATATTTAGAGAGCGTAAAGAGGAAAACCCTGCTCAACACCTCCATGAGTTTCATGAACTCATGCATAAGTGGGAGATACATCATGAAGATGTATTAATAAATATTTTCATGTTCTCATTAGCAGGAGATGCTTGTCAATGGTATCACTCCTTACCTCCTCCTAGCACTTCCTCCCTAAGAGAATTTCATGCAGATTTCATTAGACATTGTCGAATTTTTTTTTCCTCTGAGTTTATTTGTCATAATTCTTGTGAGGAATGTGAGGACAATGATCAAGATATGACTGTTTCGAATGAAAGCTGTGACAATGAGGGACATCCCCCAGAGGAGCTGATGGAGATGATACGATCACTTTCTGCAAGAATAGAGGAATTGAAGACAGATCGTGCTCTCTCTCTTATGGAGATGCAGAGGATATTCCAGTCCTTGAAACATACGTTCTTGGCAGCCTTGTTTATGACGGAGAAGTGATTTTAGATACTTGCCAAGAACAAACAACTTGCGATGAATATCCCGATGAAGATGACGAAGAGCAGGGCTCTCCCATGGTTCCTATTTATTATGATTGTGAATCCAATCCTTGGGAGAGCCATGAAGGAGAAAGGGAGAAGCTAAATGCGCAATTTATATCCTTTTCAGAGCCTGTAAATGAGCAGATATCACCTAGCACCATCCAGCCTGTGTATGACAACTATGAATCAAATTCTAAGCTGGATATGCAGAATTTCCAAGAACATACAACAGAGTCTTATCCTCTATTTAATAAAGAAAAATCTGGACCATCCAACAGCGGGGAAATGTGACAGAAATCCACAAACTTCAAGGGAAAGACGAGTTTGAGTTTTGAGTTTCCCGAAGTCTGGAGACCCAAAATAATCTCAGTTGTTGATCTGCAAGAGCCACGCGTCATCAGATCCCTAGCTCAGGGTAAAAGCACATGAAGGAAGCTCGGGTTTGAGATTTGATTTATCTGGAGTCCAGAGACCCAAAGGGATCTCGACCGTTGATCTATGGAAGCCACGTGTCATCAGATCCTTAGCTCCAGAGGATTTTCTTGGAGGAAAATAAAGTTTGAAAATTGAAAACCTCGAAGCCCGAATTGCAGAGCAAATCGGGACCGTTGGTTTGAAAAGGGGTTGATCTTATCCGTCAGTTTTAAAGTGCCAAAGATGAGACATTGATCAAAGGGACTCATCCCAGATCACAAGATCAGTAGCCATGCTCCATTGCGGGGTCAGAAGGTGCTTGGGCGATAATTTTCTTGAGTGGTCCCACAATTGAAATTGTAACAACCCTAGTTAAATAGTTGCATAGGGTTTATCAAGCTTAAATAATTAACTGACCTAATATATTTTAGTTAAACAATGATTATTTAGTAATAATATGAATTAATTAATTAAATTATTTATTAATTGTTTATATCTATTGATTAATTAATTAACTCATTAAAGGTTTGGGTAATGAATTAAGAGCTTAATAATTTTTATTTATTTATTATAAACTTTACGTATGCAAGGGGGGATGAAGCATTGAGTGGAGGGATAAGGTGATAAATGGAAGGATAAGGTAATAAAAGGAGGGATAAGGTGGGTGGCATTAAAGGAGCATAGGAGTCGGTGAATGGGGGGGATATGACTGGGCAAAGGCCTTCGAGAATTATTATGAAAATTTGGGGAGAGGAACATTATGGGAGGAAAGGATTGTATTTTTTGAGGGATATTTTCTGGTTTGGAGTTTGGCTGAATTGTTGCAGGTGGCACCAAGTTGCTGGGAGTTTTGGGCTCGGGGGCCAGGAATCCTCATGGAATCCTGGAGCTAGGGAGACAGAAAGGCTGCTCCTAGTTGGCTGGGTGGTTAGTCGGTTTTGGGTAGGGATTGGTTAGAGCATCAGGCGGAGTTTTGGGAAAAGAAGTAAAGAGGACAGCCGGATATTGGGATAATAGCATTAGCCAGAGGTATCTATATTCATGAATTTTTTGGGTTATGGGGTTGTTATGTAATTTATTAGATTGTTGTTCATAAATTTAAATTTATGTTGCTTATATGTTGAATGAAATTGCTTATGTTGAATAATCTTAATGTAAAAATTTACAAATTTTTTTAGGCTTGTTAAACTAGGTTCTTACACATGGTATTAGATCCCTAGTTTAAAAACTTGGACCAGGGCCTACCCACCTACCCGCATGTAAGAAGGACAGTTCAGGAATGGAACTGTTCCAACCCTGAAATTAAAAAAAAAAAAAAAACCCTATAATAGTTATATTGAAACCCTGAAACCTTTAATTAGATGAAAATCTGGGCCAAGCTCTAGCTCCACCTAACCTACAAGCCAAGCACACGATTATTTTTTTTATACAGATCTATATACATATAAACATATAAACAATATGAACAGGAAAAATGAAGCGGTATAATATCAATTTTGCCTAGGATTTTCTAAAAAGTTAACTATATATAAGAAAAAAATATATAAGTATGTTAATGGTATGGAGAAACTAGAGTTAAAAAAAATATATAATATAAAAGTATAGTAAATTAAAAAAACAAATAGAAGAAAATGTATTACATATTAAAATGAAAACAAAAAAAAAGAGTTACATATTGAATAAAAAAGATAAAAAGTGGTGTGTGTTATACCTAAGCCTTCTTTAACTCTTTAAATCACTACCCATATCACATATCAAACTACACTATACATCAAACCAACACATTTGTCACCAAAGCCAAGCCCACTACCAAGCCCACTACCAAGCCCAATACCTTTCCACATGCCTCATCCTAACAACAACTGCTACACAGATTGCTTGAGGGGTTTGTTAGCAAAATGAAGGGAGCCCAACAACTCTTTAGCCACCTCAGGATCCGATGTAATAACAACAGCAGTAGAGCCCAAGATAAATGCCGTAAGCTTATTAGCACCATGAAGATGAGCCAGAAAGTTGAGCTTACAGTGAGCAAGACCGACACTCATATCCTTGAGGCTTCCAATTACAGGACATCCTCTCGGCCCAGGCATGGATAATCCTTTCTTACATCTTCTAGCCCATGCACAACCTCTAGGACTAAACCAGGAGAGACAACTGCGAAGACAATAGTAAGAATCAATGCAGCATAAACAGTCCACTGACGTCATGCATAAACATCATCAGAGGACTGCAAGAAATAGCCATGACCATCTTTTGCAAAGACCGTTATAGCATAAACCCCAACAACTCCATCAAAATTGTCGGAGTATGGAATAACATCAATATGAGATCCAGTTGCTATAGAAGGTAACTCTGGATTGCTTCCCTCCCAGCGACCAAATATATTTCCTACAACATCCTCGCGGACATGAAGACCAGCTCCTTCCATAAGGTGTTTAACATACCTACGAGCTGCCAAAACAAACAATCCAACCTAAGCGTCGAGCACTAAGCCACGGGGAGGAGCCGTGCGCTGCACACACAATTTTTTTTTATTAATAAACAAAAAAATAAACACTCGCAAGTCAACACTCGAACCCAGTGCAAAACCACGGTGAGAGAGTTGAGTACCCAGAATTCCTTCGGGCATTCCCCATGTCCGTAAGTGCACCCATTTCCATGCAAGTGAACGACCAATTCGTTGATACCTGCGTGGCTGAGCTTAAGCGGGGAGCATTATGGGCTCCTACATACTTCTCAGGGACCAATAGGTTGATTTTACAGACTCCACAAAATTTATAGTCAAACAAAATCGCTTTGAAATTGAATCAGAGCTTGCTAAACACCTTTCAAACTCAAATCTCGATGGCCCTGGAAATGGAGCCAAAGCAACAGATGTTTAGCAGAGGTTGAAATCTCTCGATGTTTTCCGGGGGCTAACCGTCGCGGTCTGAGGGGATTAGTTCTGCCAAGAGCCCCCAATACTCGCACTCAACCCTATCCTTTTTTTGACATGACACATGGGATGGGCAAACCCCAACGAAAATGGAACCCTCAACTCCGTGAAGTAAACAAGAAAATGACAGAATTGTTCAGAAAATTGCCAGACAAGTTCAAAAATTGACAAGCAAATCGACAGCAGACAATTTTAAGCCATCAACCAAGCACCTAATCACATGAAGGATAATCCCACAAGAGGTGGCCTCACATGGAGCCCAATCGCAAAAAAAAAAGAGCGGAGGGAATGCGCCACTGTGCTCGACGCACCCTCCATTCCAAGAACTCGTGGATACCTGGGTCAACCGAGAAGGGAGATGGCCATGGCCGTCAGCCTCATCCTTCAACCTCTCCCTGGAAAAGCACCAGATGACCCAGCAAATGAGAAAGGAATGGTGGAGTTTAGGGTTTAAATGATAACTTTTATTTATTTATTTTTCGGAAACAAGAAGGGGTAACACGTGGATTGCATGCGAGGTCTAGGTTATTACCTACGAGGTAAGTTTTTTTATATATTTATTTATTTCATTATTTATCAATTATTATTTTTTTTAATTTCTATTATTAAAAAATATATATAATAAACAATTTTGATAGTTTAGATAAATTAAATAAATTGGTTTTATTTAAAATTAGGGATTTAAATTTTAAATTAATTAATTTAAACTGTATATATAAAATAAAAATGAAAAATGTGTTACTAAAAAAAAAACAAAAAAAAAGGGGTGATATGGGGTCCATGGGTTTTGTACCCACGACTACCCACCGCCCAAGCCTTAAGAAACAACCAAACACCAACACACCACACATGAGTCTTTACAAATAAATTCATATACATAAATAAATTAATAGTAATAGAGTACTATCCCGAAGTATAATCTCCAATTATCCATGTTAACCAAACACTAAGTTTCGTGCCCTCAACCACCGAGCCAAGCGCCAAGTCCCTCCATTCCATTCCACCAGTCAAAGCCAAGCACCAAGCTTCAATGCATTGCCTCAGGATCACTACATCATATGACCACAAGTCCAGAAACAATACATAACCACAGCGCACAAACGCTAAGCTCCAATGCCGAAATCCACTCTACAATCCTCAAGACTCGCACATGCAACCATCGAGGCACACAATTCAATGCATATGTACAACGCACCAAGGAAATCCCACGAGTCAAGCATCGAAGGATAGACTTAGAATCATTTCATCAAAATTAGGTTGGAAGTCACCTTAATTAGTTGCAAACGTAAAGTATAAGGACTTAGAACAAGATAAGCAGGAGGGGGCTTCATGCGCACTAGGCAGGTAAGTTAGAGAAATTGGCGAGTATGGTGCAAGGCTAGCGGAGATGGCAAGGGAGTCAGTATTTTCTTAGGTGGTGACACCAAGCTTAGACACTTAACCCTAACCTAGCCACCTCCCTTAAAGAGAGTAATGTCTGTTTATAGACAAGTAAAAAAAAACTTACGCCTTTGTTTTCTAGTTAAGTTGTGCAAATGTGGAATGTCCTTGAACTCACCCTGACAACTTCAGTTGATGCAGGATAAATCATACAGGATGGTTAGGACTTGAGGGAATCGAGGTAGAGGAGCATCGTCGCAGGCACCGCCAACACCGCCAGTGCCGCCATCACCATTGCCTGAACTAGCTCTCATACTACGCTCTTTGGAGGCCATAAATGAGACTTTAAAGGGGCATCAACCGACAGGGATCGAAGTGGATCCCCCACCATCTAGAACAGGTAATCCATAAGCGTCAAGGGATTCAGGGGGAGGACCTCCACCCGAAGACATCACTAGAGAACTGCAGAAGATCGAACTTCTAGAGTTTGTCGGGGGTCACGCCAGTGAACGTGCGGAAGCATGGTTGGAAGGCATGACAAGGTGTTTTGCCTTAACGGACTATGCATCCACCTCAAAGGAGAAGATAGAGATTTTTTAGTTGAGAGACAATGCCTTGAACTAGTGGGGCAACCTGGAAAGACAACTGCATCTTACCCCGGACACCGTATCTTGGGAACTTTTTGAGGAGAGGTTTCGAAGGAAATATCTGCCAGCTTACTATGAGGAACAATAGGTAGGAGAGTTTCATGCTCTAGTACAGGGAAACATGACCGTAGAAGAATATGAGATTAGGTTTATGTAATTGGTCAAGTATGTTTCATATATGGATAATGACCAACGACAAGCAGAACGCTTTGTCTATGGGTTGAACCCTAAGATAAGGGCTATGGTGCGGATGTGGAAATCATCTTCAGTAGCAGCAACTATGGAAAATGTGCATTATGCGGAGGAACACATGAACTTAACCGGAGGTACGAGACCGACCTTTCCGCATCGTCTTGGGTTTGTGGGGAAGGCCCCTAGGACATTTCCCAAGGGAGGGGGCTCAAGGCCACCTCCATATGGTAACAGAGTCGCACCAAGGACAGTAGTTGCAGGGATTTCAATGGCAGTGAGTGTAGCATCTCGTTCATCACCAATGATGCAGGCAAGTCCATGACCATCTCAGGGAGCAGCTAGTAGGGGCAGGAGTTCCAGGGGAAGGAACTCATTTCAGAGACAGTCACAGAACAGTGCGCAGGTTCAATCCTGTGTTACATGTTGGGGATGTGAAGGACCCCATTACCAGCGTGACTGCCCAGAGTTACAATCAGGATTCGTGCATAGAGAAGGAAAGGCCCCGATGGGAAGAGCAAGTAGCAGCCACCAAATTTACGCAGCGGTTAATAATTGCCAGGCTGAACATCAATCCACAGTGGTGGAGTCAT
>JASDQU010440260.1:60425-72871 GCA_032191745.1 Picea mariana | reverse complement strand
TTTGTTAATTGTTTTTTTAATTTAGTATTAAAATTTAAATTTTAGGTTTTATAATTTGAGGTTTTTTTATATCTATTTTTAAATTTTTTAGGTTTTTTTTTCTGCCTTTTCAATGTTTTTTTTAGCTATAATTTTTTTTTACATTTTTTTAATTTTTTCTATTTTCTATTATTTTAGATATATACATTTTTTATTTTATGGTTTTTTTTCCTCTTTAACTTTTTAGGTTTTTCTTCAATTGTTTTTTTTAATATAAATTTGTTTTTAATTTCTTCTTATTTTTTTAATTTCAATTCTTTTTATTCTCTTATTTTTTTTAGTTTTTAAATGATCCAAAAAAAATGAATTATATATTTTTGGTAAATATTTAAAAATAGTATTATTTAACTACAATTATTTTTTATGTATTGAAGTAAAGCTAAACAATGTGTTAAAAATAATATTTTCTACTATATTTAAAAAGTATGGAACCAAAATTTAATTAAGGAGACATAATTACATGAAAAATCTTAATTTAAAAAAAAATGGTGTACAACATTTTTAACATTGGATTGAACATGGAAATATGATTAAAAACACCAAATAAAAATAAAATAGAAAATAAAAATAGAAAAGTTTGAAAATAGATGAAAAAACACCGTTGAGAAAAAAATAAAAAATAAAAAATTTGAACAATTTGAAAATAAATAAAAAAACAAGCATTTAAAAACAAAAAAGTGGAAACCTTATGTATCAGAAAATTTAAAATATCAAAAAAYCACCTAAAAAGGGAGGGGGWKGYTATCGGTAGCACCAATTTTAAAAACGGGGTAAAAAACTTGACCCCCCAAAAAATGAGAACTTTGTAGAGTTCTCATTAAGTTGGTAACTATGTTCAAACTAAAAAAGGGTGTTTAGAATAAAGTTGAAAGGTACAAAGCAACACTGGTAGAAAAAGGGTATTCTYAGAAGGAAGGTATTGATTTCCATGAATTTTTTTCASCATTTGTTAAGCTTGTTTCAATTCATGTTGTGTTAGAGCTAATTGCTTTACTTGATCTTTAGCTAGAGTAACTAGATGTTAAAATGACATTTTTACATGGATATTTGGAAGATGAAATATATATGGAACAACCAAAAGGGGTTGTTCAAGATCACAGTAAAAGGTTTGTTTGCAAGCTCAAGAAGGCATTGTATGGCCCGAGACAATCTCCCAGGCAATGGTACAAGAAGTTTGATTCCTGCATGGTGAGCCAAAATTTTACAAGAAGTGAATATGATCATTGTGTTTAATTTAAAAAGTTGGATAATGAAATGTTCATTATTTTGGTGTTATATGTTGACGATATGCTTGTAGCAAGAAAAAATATGGTTGAGATCAACAAGTTAAAGGCTCTATGTTTGGAAGATTAATTTTTCTTTAACATGGAAAGTCTTTATATGAAAAAGTCCTTGACAAACAAAATATTTTTGAAGAGGAAATTGTATAGCTTACGGATGAAAGAAGGTACAAAAATTGTCGATCATTTAAATGTTTTCAATATTCTAATTTATCAATTATCTAGTATGGAAGTAATATACAAAGATGAGGACAAAGCAATTACCATTTTTGTAATCATTACCTGAATCTTGAGATAATTTAGTCACATATATGTGATTTAGCACAACAAACACTATTGATTATGATACTTTTGTGGGAGCTCTGTTGTCTGAGGAGATGAGGAGAAAGCCCAGTCAATAAATCTGAAAATCGGAAGCAATGGTGGCTAGAGGAMAATCTATAGAAAGAGGGAAAAATCCGAGAGGTACATCAAGATCTAAGTCAAAATGATAAAAGAGTAAGCTAAAATTTTGGTACTATGGAAAATCAAGACATCTCAAGAACAATTGTTGGAAAAGACAAAAAACATCCAAAGAGGACTTCACAAAGGAGGCAAAKGCAGCTAATTCAACTGAAACACGTTCAGGTATGAATGATGAGGTTTTATCTATTTGTAATGTTTCACAACATGATCAACATTGGTTTTTAGACTTTGGTGCATCCAATAAAATGTGTCTTCATAGAAATTGATTCTCAACTTACCAATTTATTGACGACAATGTTGTTTTTATGGGAAATGATATTTCTTGTAAAATTGTTTGGGTTGGTAACATCTGAGTTTAAATGTATGATGGCACTGTAAGAACATTAACATATGTGAGTAATGTACCTGAACTTAGAAAGGACCTAAGATCTTTCAGAGTTATATATTTTGGTGGTTATATATGCATAGTTCAAGGTGGAGTATTGAAGGTGTCGAAAGGCATCTTAGTAATCATGAAGGCTAAAATGATCGGGAATGTTTATCAGCTAGAAAGAAGAACTAAATCCAATCAAGCAACAGTAGTATATGAAGGTGCAAGTGAATGTACTCTTTTATGGAATCACTATTTGGGTCATATGAGAGAGAAATGGATTAAGGGTATTGGATTAAGTTACTTCCAAGATTAAAATATTTGAATTTGAATTTCTACAAGCATTGTATTTATGGAAAACAAAGCAGACAAGAGTTTAAAACAGGAAGACATATTAATAAATTTATCATTGCTTATATCCATTCATACGTTTGGGGATGATCTCCGAAAGTTTATTTTGGAGGATCGTCATATTTTGTATCTTGTATAGATGATTACTCTAGAAAGGTTTGGATCTATTTACTTAAAAGAAAAGTTGATATATTTAATGTTTTAAAGCAATTTAGAGATTTGGTTGAAAAGAGTATTGGAAGGTCAATCAAATGTTTAAGAAAAAATAATGGAGGTGAGTTTACAAATAAGTAATTTGATAATTATTTCAAGGAAGTTGGGATAGAAAGGCATAAAACCATTGCGCATACTCCTAAGAAAAATGGTGTTGTTAAACATATGAATAGGACTCTTCTAGAGAGATCAAGGAGCATCCTCAATAATGCCAAGTTGCAGCAGGAATTTTGGGAGAAGCGGTTTTTACAACATGTTATATGGTAAATCAGTCACCATTATAGCTACAATAGACTATAAGATTCCAAAATAGGTATGGAGAGGCCACCCTTGTGATTATTCGAATATTAAAATTTTTTGTTGTGAAGTCTATTCTCTTATTCCTAAGAATCAATGTTCTAAGTTATATCATAAATAAAAATGGTTTATCTATGTTGGGTATGGTGATGGAGTTAGGGGATATAGATTGTGGGATCCTACTTTCCACAAAGTCACCATTAAAAGAGATGTTAAATTTGATGAAATGTTACTCATAAAATCAGATGTAGATGTTGAAATGAAATGGGAAGACGTACCACAAACTCAATAGATTCAGTTGGAGACTCAATCATCTATAGGAGAGAAGGAGCATGAGGAGGTTCATGATAATATTCATGAAGAAGATCCTATATAAGAAGATGAGAATGCAGATAATAACCAGGAAAATGTGGATATGCCACAACCATCTCTAAGAAGATCTACATGGGTCAGGAATTTTCCTAAAAGTTATGATGATTATACTACATCTGTTTCTTTGGTTTCTAATGATGGGGAACCTAGTTTTTATCAGGAAGCTATGGAAATGGTTGATAGTCATAAATGGAAAGTAGAAATGAAAGAATAAATGGATATCATAAAAAGGAATGAAACATGGGACCTCGTAGAAATTTCAAAGGAGAGGAAGGTTGTTAGTTACAAGTGGGTCTACAAACTGAAAAGGGTGTTGATGATAAAGTTGAAAGGTACAAAGAAAGACTAGTAGAAAAGGGGTATTCTCAGAAGGAATATATCAATTTCCATGAAATTTTTTCACCAGTTGTTAAGTTTGTTTCAATTCATGTTGTGTTAGCACTAGTTTCTTTACTTGATCTTGAGCTAGAGCGACTAGGTGTTAAAACAACATTTTTACATGGAGATTTGGATGAGGAAATATATATGGAACAACCGAAAGGGCTTGTTTAGGATCGCAGTAAAAGGTTTGTTCGCAAGCTCAAGAATTCATAGTATGGCCTGAGGCAATCTCAAAGGAAATGGTACAATAATTTTGATTCCTTCATGGTGAGACAAAATTTTATAAGAAGTGGATATGATCATTTTGTTTACTTTAAAAATTTGGATAATGGCGTGCTCATTATAAGTATCTGAGAAGATAGTCTGTGCAAGTAAATCCCTCCAAGAAAAAGGATGATCATTTCTCAAGTCAAAGGAAAAGGAGGAATGATAAGAAGGGATCATGGAACAAGATGATCTGCTCTTATTGTGGCAAGAGTGGATACCATATTGAGAAGTGTTGGACACTTTACTTGCACTTATGTCCAAAGTAGAACAGAAAATATGTAAAGGCACTTGTAAGAAGACAAGCAACAGCTCCAGATGAAGTCAATGGTCTTACAAAAAGGCTTGGGAAAGAATACTTCATGATGGATGGTCTTGGAAAAGTGATATATGAAGACATCGAAGAATGGTCCATGGGAAGTGGCTCATCTCATCAAATGACCGAGATGATATTAGTAATTTTTACTTTCTCAGAGTCTGACATAGATTGCTTTGTGGGATTTGGAACCAATACCAGAAAATCAATAAGGGGGTATGGATATATAATATTCCAACTCAAGTCAGGAGGATTTATGGAAATCAAACATATGTTGTATGTTCAAGACTTAAAGGTAAACCTACTTTCATTTGAAACACTTGAAGATGAAGGTTTTGTAGTTACAATCCAGAATGGCTGAGTACTTTTCTATTCGAGAGAAGCTACTCCAGACACAACAATAGTACTTTCTATATGCAAGGAGAGGTTATATAGGCTACTGGGAAGACCAATAGTTTGGTATAATGGTTACTTGGATTCAAAATCGTATTCAATATCAGATTCAAAATCAACATCAGAGGCATTGTCAGAAGTTAGAAGCTGCGAGACTTCTCCCAATACACTAGGGAGAATGAGTCCATAAGTAAACCATATTTAAAATTTTATAAACATGTATATTTGTAAATATAATATGCACATGTGAAAATATCCTGAAGTCTATTAGAAGGCTTGTAAGCCAAACATTGTAAATTATAAGAGTGAAAGGGACTCTGTAAATTTCTATATTGCCACCTTGTATGAGTGAGAGGAATTTTGTAATGAGAGTTTCTATATTTCCACCTTATATGATGTAAAGAGTGAGAGGAATATTATTAGAGAGATTTATAGATAGCCAACTTACACTTTGTTTTAGAGTGAGAGGAATATTGTTAGAGAGATTTATAGATAGCCAAATTACACTTTGTTTTAGAGTGAGAGGAATCTTGTTAAGGAGATTTCTAGATAGCCACCTATATACATAATGTTTTACAATGAGTGGAATCGCATTGTGAATATTTCTAAGCCTTTAGAAAAAATTATGGACAAATGTATTGTATCATAATTAGCTAAAAGGCTACATATGGATCAAATTGTCTTAGACAACATTCTTGATTCTGAAGAACCAGAGGCGAAGGATGCAAGCAATTGGAACATGTAGTTCAAGAGAAAAAAGAGCATCAAAGTAATGCAAAACTTTCTAGAGTTGGTAAAGGAGAAGTGATCTTCTTCAGAAAATAAGAGGACATAAAGGTGCATGCTATAAGCATATTTAAATACTATGTCATGTATGTATGATGTATACCTTGAACATAAGAAATCAAAGTAGATACATATGATATAGTACCAACAGAATTGTCTTTCAAAGAAGAAGTGACAATGGACATAGTATTCATTCAAGGACTTCTATAGATACATCAAGAAGTACAAGAACAGAGAGTCCAAATGGGTAAGTCATAGATCAACATTCGACTTGGTTTCATATTGGACAAGATAGAATATCTTCCACAAAAGGATATGGGAATGGATGTTGAAATACATGATACATGTATTGCAGAGATTCAATGAACAATAGTTTTTTTATCAGAGAATCTATGAGTCAGAATCGAAGTTATATATCATATTAGCTACAGTGTCAAAGGCCAGAGTCAGACTTATATTCCATAGAAGAAGACATAAGTGCACTGATCCAGTACCTAATATCGAAGACTCATGATGAAGACTTATTTCCAAAATAATCATCAAGATGGAAGAGTGAAAAAGCTCCATCGCTAAGTTACTAGATATGAACATTTCAATAAGATGGAAGAGTGAGTTAGAGTTATCATCACAAATTTTTTGAGTATCTATACTTTTGGAGGTAAAAAAGTTATTTAGTGGGGAGGTGTGATCCAAGAGGATCTAAGGAACGCTCTCAAAGGTCCAGGAGTATATGGAACACTCACATAGGTTCTAGGGGATCTATAAATTCTCAAAATTCAAGTATCTAAAATCGTCCCAAAAATGAAATCACTTCGTAGAGCTTGTTGTCATATTTCCAACAATGAAAACGATATCTCAAACAGAGTTCTTATGCAAAAGTTATGGGCAGTCAAAGTTCAATTCAACCAATTCAAAGTCAAAAGTAAAAAGGACACATGTAAGGTCTATACAGTGACACATGGAATGACCCTATAAGTGACGTGGCCACACCCCAAGGTGTCACGTGGAATGATCGTATAGTTGACTGGAAAGATGAGTTGGCATAGTATACCTTCAAGAGGTCCAATGGTTGAATGACACATGTCATTAGATAGCCAATGAAAGGTTTCCACGTGGAAGCCCCTCATTGGCCAATATTGGTATATATTTTATAAATATTTTGGAGTTAACAGGGTTCGACCCTATGACCTCCATAGCCACCAAATCCTTAACATACCCACCACAACCAACACGCCACCATATGAGTCTTAACTATATTATGGCATAGATTATATTTAAAATTGACTAAGGTTTCATGTGGGTTGCTAAAGGGCCGAGGGCCTAAGCCCTCAACCCTTATCCCTTGGTTATATGTGATATAACGTGACCATTCCAGTTTGTGGGGGGCTCAACAAATATTCCAGTGGGATTTTTGTTAACCATATGTAATATGGTATACACCATATACCAACGAACTATATGCCAACAAATTCAAATAACAAACAATATATATATATATATATATATATATATATAACCATAAAAAACTAATATATGTGCATAGAAGTGGATGGAACCCATGACCTCCGATATGTTAGCARATGGTCTTAACCAATATGACACCRGCCCATGTYTAACAAGGATTCGACTATAATTAGTAATTAAGTTGCCACTAATTCCACRTGGAGTTTGAAGGCTCRAGCCTATATATGGGCACACATTTTGGGACTTACACATAGTTTGAGACAACACAAATCTCGAGGTAAGRAAAAGGMACRTATTTTGACACTGTACAGATGCATTGAAGTACGTGCAAGTACAAGCCAAGTTCGGTGTTGCACTGTAAACATGCCAAATGGTAATTTGACAAAATTTCAAGTATTTTATATCAATTTTGCACGTTTTTTTGMAAGGATCATGAATGTGAGGTATGKTTTGTGATTTGAAGTCATTTTTAAAACTTKTTTCTCTATTTTTCATTATTGATMATTTAATGCATTATTTTGCGTGCCAAAGAGCATGAAATTGAGCTAGTTTGGAAATTGGTCGAATTTATAGTCAAAATTCTCATAATTTCACAAGGATTTAAATTATGAAGTTATTTTCTCATTTTGAGTAATGGAATTTAAGAGAATCCATTAAATTGGCATATGTGAGTCATTTTACATGTGATTTTGGTATTTGAGATGGAGAAAACAGTTTTCATGGGTTTCAAGGGAACTTAAAAATCAAACAAAAGTATGTAATTTGAGATCTTTTATTTTTTGTTGTGTCATCTCACTATCATTAAGCAAGCTAATCTTCAGTTTATGAGTTTTTGGGTAAAAATCACATCATCGGAATCCTGCAAACCACCCCATACGATCAATAAATTATTCTAGATCAAGTTAGATATTGCATGTAGATATGTGAAGCAATAAGTGGTGTCTAAGAATTTTTGGATCAACAAAATATTGTAAAATTCAAAGCACACATACTAGCTAGAATGGTGGTATCTCATCCATGAAGAGAGAGATGTTTCGGCTACACTCATTCCAAGAAGTTGATTACAAAGAGGCTGAAAAGGCCTTTTAAAATAAAGTGTAAATGATAAAACCCTAAACATCCAAAACCCTAACCCCAAAAGATGAAATGCCAAAAGGTTTGTGGGCCCCAATGTGGTTAGTTGATATGTAAACTTCCTGAGGGTGTAAATTTTTCATATGATCTTAGTTTGGGGTGCTCAATAGCCTATTTGAAAGGTCTAGTTAAGAAGTGCACATTTTGAATGGCCCAATATCTGTCTATAGCTACATAGTAGGATATTTTGGGCCAAACAATCGTCGTTTAAGGCCTCAAAAAGACCCCGGAAGTTTCAGACCCAAAGAGATATAGAAAAAATAGGAATATGTGGAACCGTTCTGAATTAGTGGAACGGGTGGGTGGCCACTGGTGTCCACCTAGATCAGTCCTCCTCCTTTAGGAAAAAATGGTCCCCATTGCATCAAGTTCCTCCATCAAATGGGGAAACTTCTGTTGAATTTGACTCTCGGTGAGCCACTTGCCCTAGTGAAGAAGTTTCCATTGTTTGATGACCCGATAGAGTTGGATGTTATGTTGGCAGGTGTCTTTCATCTTAGGGTCCATGATCTGATCAACTCTCAAATATTCAATGCAATCATGATTGATTTATGTATGCTCCAAGTTCTTTGCAACGTCTGAAGTGTCCAGGAGAGGTGGAAAATATGGTTGAAGCAGTTTTACATTAAATGTGGGGTGCAATCCAAGGAAAGGGGGAATACTTAATTCAAAGGTGTTATCACCCACAAGCTTGGTGATGGTGTAAGGCTAGTATCAGAGTGGTTGTAGCTTCTTATGGGATCATGTGAGGTGCTCTTTCTACAAATGCAACCATACCTTATCTCACAGCTGAAACTTGTGTGGTACCTAATGTTAATAGTGGCATTTCTTGTACTTGGTGTTGGATTTCTACAAATTATCATGAACTTGTTGTTGGATGTGCTGGATTTGTTCAACAATTTTGGTTTCTAAATCATCCTTGGTATTATCATGGGAGGACTCTTCCTATGCATTTGCAACGGTATATCTATGTCAATGGGGGCCAATGGATGGAACCCCAAGCACATGTGAAAAGGGATATGGCCAATAGAGTTGTGGAGGGATATGTTGTAGCTATGTTTAACATAAGGAATTCTCTCATCCCATGTGTGTGGATGTTTAAAATTGTACATCCCCGGGATATGGAAAATCATCTTGTTGACTACCTTTGTTTTTCCATCTGTCTCTAGGTGGAACGTAGTCAATTTGGTTAGCTTGGTGTACATCATTGAACATAGGTTGGACCAAAAAGTACTTAGGATACTACTGTCTTGATTTGAAATAATGGTTTGTGGGAGCCCAAAATAAACCCAAACATGTTCAAAGAAGAGATTAACAATGGTATTGGTTGTGGTACTCTTCTTGTAGGGTATCAAAACTACCATCTAAAAGAATCGATCAACAACCATGAAGACATAGTCATTACCATGATTGATTGAAAGTAGACCAAACATGTAATCCATGGAGATGGACACCCAAGGCCTATCAAGAGTACGCAGATGGGTGTATATCCCTTGTTTCATAATGTTGAGTTTGGAAATGACATAGGTAGTACAAGATTTGATATACTTATTGACATCTTGTTAAAACTTCGACCAATAAAAATGTGTTTTCAGTACAACCATTTTTTTTCCATGTCAAAGTGTCCTACCGCCCAACGACAATGAGATTCCTAAATAGGCTTTGCACACTTGCTTGAAGCAACACATAGATTCCTCAAATGGCATAGCAGTACATCCTAGAGATGATATTCTGGAACTAGTTTTCCTATGCTCAATGTCTGATAAGTAGCAACAAAATCATATTTATTGTTGTATAATAGTGGCCACCCAGAGGTCTCATTACCATAGGAGTTAAGAACTATTTTTAGCGCCACAACCAGGGGTCGACTGAGGAGTTTTGCAACATGGTTGGTGTTTCTCTTCTTGTACTTGATGTTCAAGTGGAATCATTTTAGGTACATGGACCACTTATGATGAATGCCATTTTGTAACTTTCCTTGTGTTTGCATGAATTGCAGAGGCCTATGATTAGTGTGGGTGGTCATTTCCTTTCCCATAATGTAATGCTTTCACTATCAACATGCTTGCACAATGGAGTACATATATTTGTCGTAGGTGGGGTATCTACAAACAACAACAAAAGATGTTTCACCATGATAGGACACCAAATTCCCATGCTGAGTTAGGACTACACCGATAGCATAATCTAAAGCATTTGTCTCAGGATACATTCTCTCATAATTTTTTCATTTCAAATCCAGAGTAAACACTTTGGTCTAGGTCTAGGAATATTTTTTTTTTATATTTTATATTAATTAATTATGATGACAATGATGATGGTTAACGTTCATTGAGATCTAATTTGGTCCATCAAACCTTAAGAAAGGTAAGTAAT
This sequence comes from Picea mariana, assembly GCA_032191745.1. Classification (NCBI taxonomy): domain Eukaryota; kingdom Viridiplantae; phylum Streptophyta; class Pinopsida; order Pinales; family Pinaceae; genus Picea; species Picea mariana. The sequence continues at coordinate 62,370 of JASDQU010440260.1, read as the reverse complement.
TATTTGATATGCTTTATAATTTTATTTCTTTGGTCAAAAAGGTTTAAGAGAAGAATTCCTAAATTACTATGGTTTTGACAAGTTAAAAGGTAGGGTTGATATTGTAACAAATTTTTGAAATTATGATTTAATGTGAGCATATGCGGGATATTTTAAGAGAAAGTATTTTTTCGTATTCAACCCTCTTAGTGTCACAAAGATGACAAATTCTTTTGACCCACAACGCCTTAGGAATTTCCCAACACCCTATTTCACTAGGATCCAATGAGAGTTTGTTCTTATTTTATCAATGTTTATTTTATTCTTTATGCTGGTCAAAATAGAGAGATACTTTTGATCCTCCAGATTAGGGTTGATCACCTCCTTACAATATCTTAATTTTCTTTTATCCTCTAACTATTTATCGCACCACAACTTTCTCCTTAAATTTAAAAGTAATATATTTTTTAATATTATCGTTGTTCTATAGAGTGAMCTATTYCTTGATTCCCCAATGATTYAGCCAAGGCTTGACTTCTTTATGCCAATCCCACTTGAGTTGCAGGTAGTTTTGAATGGAGTTTTAAGTAACWTAGGAAGACTCCTATCTTCCATGTTGTTTATCGTGTTCTTGTACATTAAGTACCTAGTCATAGCCATTCTCTCAATGGGGGAAATAATTSATTCTATAAGGAGGATATGGTAGGTTGTATTTCCTTTAATTTTGAGATTATAAGTTATAAAAAACTTTTGGATTTTATCTATCTTTCTCCATGATTCTCTAGAGATGTTGTGGCCCCAAACTTCATAAYGATATAATATTATAGGGATRATAAGAATCTCAAAGAGGAGTTTATTCTTATCTTGTAGCCAAAGGTTCATTCAATTACAATAGTTTTCATGTAATACCCCTAGGATGAACCCCAATTGTAATGTAAAAGTAAATGTATAGATAGGTTGGTGAGCCATGGGAAAACAAGTTTTGGGTATATTTTAGCGTGTGCGAACCAAGGGAAAAGTGTGCACCCATTTCATAGCTTTGGAAGCACCTAAGTAAGTGCACGAGGATCACTTCAAAGTGCGCATCAACCATGTTTGTAGCCAGGATATTTTTGGGGTCAAAGTGCCTTTGTATATATGTATATCGAGGCCATAGTGTCTGCATGGTTATTAGGTTGGGGAGCCTGGATTGCAACATAGGAAAATTCACCTATTTTTGTAAAATGTAATTGTACTTAGATATTTATAAAAACATATCACTTCACGCAAACCAATAAGATGAAAAGAGACGGGGGGTTAAACTCCACTAGAATGGAAAAGAGGAGTGAATCTTAAAAGTGAATATTTTAATAATATTTCCAAAAGTATATTTATGGGATATGTATTTATCCTAAGTTCCTAAGGGATGGGAATGGGTCACCAAGTGGAGCTAAGTTAGCTCTTAAAGTGACAAGTGTCTAGTTACAATCATGCAAATTTATTGTCTAGACTTAGTGTATTCGGGGGGGGGGATTCACTCTTTCCTTCATCATGCAGACCAACTTTCCTCTAGGAGATATCCATATTTTTGTTGTAACTTGATGCCATCACATAACCCTATGCTTTGGAAGGCATGTGTGCTATGGAATAAGTGGCTTATTTGGCCCATGTTTGATGAAGAAGCGAGTTGTCAGACTCATGTTTGACGAAGAATTAGGTTGTCAAGCCCATGTTTGTTGAAGAAGCATGTTGTCAAGCCCATGAGAATTCTCTCTAGGAGAGAGAACTGCTAAAAGTGTTTTCCCAAGGTGCCTAGGTGCAACTACAGGGCTCTGAGACTTCATGTATGGCCTGTTATTGAAGCACTAGAAAGGAAGTGGGGTAGTTGAAGGACTATTGAGCAGAGAAGGGGCACACTTCTTAGGGTGGGACATGCATGTGGGGAATGATGGAATGTAGTCTATTTGTTGAAGTTGGCACCTTTGGT